>CAJUYI010007623.1:0-11896 GCA_910591695.1 Galerucella pusilla
TCCCGATATAAATCTATGATATTGGGAATTCAATATAAGCGATACTCTATCTGGTGGCAGAAAATGGAACTATCTCTTTGTACCTACATTATTTTATAACCTTGATATAAATCTGTATGGTAAATACAATTAACAATACCTCTGAAACTACGAATATAATTTAAAAAAAATGAAAAAAAGCCAAATGCAACGTCTAAACTACAATCAAACAATTGAAAGGTCATGTAAAAGATAATTGAGGTTATACAACAATTAGGCCACAGTATACCAAAACATATACTGTGATTAGGCATTCCAATGACCTGTCAAAACAAATTCAATATGGAGGCTGGGGGCAAATAGTTTGTTGGTGTTATATTATTGTGCTGTTGAAAAGTTTATTTAAATTTTGTGGGATTGTTGTTTTTGTGCCTTTTTATATTATTTAGGACTTATAGACCTTATAGTGGTATTATTACATTTTAATACGAAAAAATGCCAACTACGTGCCTTGTGGTTGGTTGTGGAAGTCGTTCCAACAGGGATGCTGTAAAATTTTTTTCTGTGCCAGCGGTTTTAAGCCACAGATTTGTTAGCTTCATTTGATATCTGTAAACAAATATTTCACTTCACATCTAGGAAACAAACAAATTGGATTTTCAGCTTACCTCTTGCCAATATCTGGATTTTGCAACAATAATGTCTTTAAATAATCACTCTGCATCTTAAAAAGTCTATCAACAATCACAAATTCACACAACTTTGGAGATAATGCCGTTTAAACAGTTTATTCACCACGTACTAAATCCTTTCTTATGACACTTGAGACAGTTGTTTGCCCTCAGACGCCATATTGGGTCATGTGATTTGGAATGCCTAATTATACATTATTTTTTCATGTAGTACGTAGGTACTGTAGGTGGCAAGGAATTGAGGATTGATTATTATCAACTTACCAGTTAGGGCTCGTTGAAAGTCTTCATCATTTGAATCAATTATATACTCGGTACTATTTTCAACGTCTTCCAATTTCAATTTGGGCATATTTACATAATATTTAGGTCAAATTATTGGGAAATATATAAATTCGGAATAATTTTACCATCGAATTAATTTCACCTAATTTCGTAAATTGTTATTTATAAACAGCTGATTGGCAACATTCTCAACGCGCAAGTCCAGCAACTTTCGTCCATGTGCTCGAGGTGGACGTGTTGGCAAGTCGCCCGACGTTTATCTTTGTCAAACTAGGCCTTGTACACATGAGGGCGTTAGACGCCGCGTTGAGCGCTCGTTTGTCAAACGCGCGTTAGCCAAATACATAGAAACAAATGGGATCGTACACATGCAAACGCGCGCTTTGAATCAACGTCGCCAAAACGCGACGCTTGTAGTTTTCACTTCAACCGCTACGTTTGCAGCGTGCTATGAGCTACTATACTGGGCATTATAACGTACACATGTGTTCAGTCGAGCGCGCGCTTTTGCTCGGTTTTGACGTGAATAGGTAATATGTCATCAGTGACTAAAGATAATAGTTCATCAAATGAACTTATACTCATACGGAAGTAGTTGAAAAACTTGTTAGGGTATTCCCTTAATTTTGGGTATAGCGTCACAAAGAACCCATGGTTAACCGGTCATCTATTAGGGGATGAACCCACCATCGTCTTTGTCTTCTTTGCCGAGCCTTGTATCTACGGTACAATAACCAAAAACAGGTAAACTCCTCTAACTCCATGTGTTCGCACTGAGTACGCTGGTCCAACTGCCGGATGCGCTGTCAGCCAACGTGCAATCGACTCGGCGTCCAACGCCCTCATGTGTACATAGTGTAAACGCTGGTAAATTTCACTCGACGTCGAAAGTGAACGATATTCGGCACGTCCGACGTCGTTCGACGTTCAAAGTGAACGCGCTCAAGAACAATCACGTTTTGACATTTAAAATGCGTTCTTTTGATGGATGTGAATCAAATATTAGAGAGAGACCCTTACTGGAATCACACTGAACTAAACAAACAGACATAATCATAATTGCTTTCTTTTTTATTTCCAATCTGCACAGTAGACAAGCCCTATTAGCCTTGAACAGACAACGTCTTATATCGAGGCTAGAACTAGAGTTCCACCAAGATTTAGCTAACGCCTCGGCAGATAACAATATTATCCTGAGGTGGGTTAAAGGGTTCGACATTGCCGATTCTTTAGCCAGGGATTTTAGGACCCAGTGACACCTACGGCCTAACGACTTCGACAATTGCGGAACTAGCCAAACGTTACACCCATATGCTCAATCCCTTAAGAGATGGGATGGAATCAAAGGATGCAGACTTACCAGGATCACCCTGGGTGACCCTGGGAAGCTAGTGCCAAAGAAATATTTGGCGATGACCAGGAAAAACCTACGTTTAACAGTAGGATTTCTGACTGGACACTGTCAACTAAGGAAATACCTCCATACTATGGGGCTAGTCGACACGCCTCTATGCAGGATGTGTGAACAGGAAGATAAAACTGTCAGGCATGTCTTATACGATTGTCCGGAGTTATCATCAATAAGAGAATGTGTGTTTGGTGAGTCTTGGCCTACACCTGCCGATATAAAGCATGGACAATGACCTGGGAGGACAACTCCTCGGGAGAATGTAGAATGGGTCACATGTAGCCTAAGATCTGTGAGCCTACACTCACCTTCCCTACTCTACATATACAGATACATAATTGCTCTTTTTATAATTTATAATTCGCTTACTTGTATGGAATTACCAACTATATCTAGTTATAATTATTATTTCTCAGATTATTTCTAAAAAATTTCAGGTAATGATTTGTTTAAAGATAAAACTGTGGATCTTCAAAATCAAACGTTGAAAGTAGTTGCTTTTGTTCATTTACCAGGTGTAGAAAAATTAAATTCATCGAAAACATTAAGATCTGTTTTGACTGAAACCGTATATAACGAAACTACCAATTTTGCTGGTTCGGAAGTTGAAGTAAGTAAGCTTTTGTATTATTGTATGTGCACAAAACACTTTTGGTTTCTTGCACTTTACAAAAACATGCCCTTTTCGTAACTATTAAAACATTTTACCAGATTATCCAAGCGCGATTGGCTGCTATATCGCTTTTTATTCACATTTCTCAAGCTCCTTCCAGGATCACGATCAGGGGTACTTCCTCATGTAGTGGCTTTCCTTTATTTTCTATCCTAAAGCAAACAGCTGCTGCTCGTAAGGTGCTTCTGGAGTATCATATCTTGCAGCACGTGCAGAGTTCTGAATAACAGGATCAATAATTCAAACGTTTTTTCGAATTAGAGCTTTACCAACTCACGGCCATACCTGTCAAACGCAATTGTATCACAGAATACACCAGCCAAACAAGAAACGAAAGCCGGCGTAAATCCTTTGATGTTTTGGGGGCAACATTTCGTGACCTTCAAACTGACGTTGACAGATAACGGATCAAGTTACACTGAGAAAATTGTTCAAAACACAAAAATGTTAACTACACGCAAAATATATAAGATTATATATTTATAATATCAGTTTACAATAGAAAGAATTTCAGTAAATGATATAAAATTTTTATTATTTATATATTTAAAAGTTACCCTTCACCAGATTCTGAATTACATTTTACACCCAGAGAAAATGTACTGATATCTGTGACAACGAAGTTATAAAAAAGAAGCGACAGTAAACTTTTCTCCATAGATATCGAAGTTTTGTTGTGTTTTTCAATTATTCATCCATCACTTGAATGACAGCCACGAATTGCACAAGTTTTTGGCGCCATAACTAATAAATGTAATTTTGTAAACAAATTTTATCGTTCAAAATACAAAAAAATATGTAAATAATCAAGAAGCCTACAACAAAGAAAATTCTTTGGTAAACAATAAAATCACATGTCATTGACAGATAACGGGCTTAAAATGGCGACTGTCAGACATGCGCACTCAGAAAATGAATTGTAAAATAGCACAAGCTTCGCTTCTTCTTGGGATGGTGTATTCTGTGATTGTATTGATAAATAGTTGTCACATCATTCCAGATGTTGATTTGCTTGTGCTGCTCTATTTCTCAATCCATTGAGCAGGAAAAAACTCTTGAATGCAGTCACTGTCATTCGAACTGGACGCTGTTGAGTTAAAACTGCATTTTGCCTAGCTAACTCTTCTAGTTGGCATATTCTTATGTCACAGTTACTTCTTCTCCTACGTCTAGATCGAGTACTTGAGCCAGAACTAGAGCTAGAAGATATAGCGCGACTTACACGATGACGCGGTCGAACCATCTTAAAACACTTCGTGTTTCACAAGTTTCTGCAATAACACACAAAACCACGAATTGTGAAGTACGTGAAGGAATCATGACACGTCTAGGTTCATTATTTTAAATGGAAGTCGTTTTCATATACTTCACACCATAGATAACATAACACTGACTTCACACTCTACATCACAGAGCTCACAAACGCACCACGAGAAGCGTTTACCACGTCGTCTGACTGTTTGCCTCGTACGCTACACTGACGCGACGCCTAAATTGTAAATAAAACTTTATTCATTAGATTTTGCAGACGATGTCGAAATGGATGAACTTTCAAATTAAAATCTACGAGCCCGAAAATATTGAAACGGAACTATGGGGAAGAAAGTTAATAGGTGGCATATATACCGGGGTTATTGGAGAAATAGTCGGCACACACGCGGATATTGCTGTAGGAGATTTATATTACACCCCATATTTATTAGATTTAATGGATCTTACAGTACCTTACAACACAGAGTGTTTGACGTTTATTACACCGGAATCACTAACGGACAATTCTTGGAAGACTCTAATATTGCCCTTTAAGTAAGTATCTATTTAAAGTACTCATTAAAAGGGATTCTTTTGAGCTAATTTTTTAGGCCGATACTGTGGGCAGGTGTCTTGGTATCACTAATAATAACAATTATTAGTTTTTACTATCTATCAAATTTTCACGTAAACGCCGCTTCAACAAGAGATAACAGTGAAGACATTCATTACATAGACTCAATGGAAAAACAAAAAAACGTTATAACAGTATCTCTGATTCCAACTCTTGAAAAAATCGATGTAAACGCAAAATATACTCTGATGAAAAAAGAATATCAAAAAACTAAAAAAGAAGACGAACCAAATGGGCTGTACCAATTCAGCGAACCTGTCAACAGCGCACTTTATACTTACAGCATGTTGTTATTAGTTTCTTTGCCCAAATTACCTACTGGCTGGTCTTTGAGATTGTTAACTGGATGGTACTGGTTGTACTGTTTACTTGTAGTGACATCTTACCGCGCTAGTATGACAGCTATTTTAGCTAGACCTCCCATTAAGTAAGTATAGCTATCAGACTTAGAACATAAAACAGACAGGAAGGAGCATTTACCAAATAAGTTTGCGTCCAAATAGGAGGTTGCAAATGGCGAATAGTCGTTTCTGTTTTGACAGTGGCGTACAGTTTGTATAGGGTATGGGATATGTGAAATTTTAAAATTGTAGCTTATTGAAATAAAACTATAAGCTGTCCTATGTCATATGCAAACAATATTGTCTAGGAGCAATGAAAATACGAATATAGAATAATACTTCTGATAATAAATATGTATTTCTGTGGTCATAGCATCATACAAAATGTTCGAGAATTCTGCATCTTTTTACATTTTAGAGTAAAAATTGATACCGTTGAACAATTAATCGAAAGCCGACTGATATACGGTGGTTGGGGTGAGATAAATGAGCATTTTTTCAAAACATCCACAGATCCTTCATTGGAGATCATTGCTCGAAACTTTGTTAGTGTAAATGACTCTGAAGAGGCAGTAGATAGAGTGGCTAAAGCATCTTTCGCCTTTTATGAAAACACTTATTTTTTAAAAGAAGCTTTGGTTAAGAGACAACAACGTTTTCAAAATCAGTTTACTTCCAACGAAAACTTAACAAATACATCCAAAAATATCGTAAATGTTGAAGACGACAGAACTCTTCATATCATGGAAGATTGTATCATCAATATGCCCGTTTCGCTAGGTAGGTATATTCACATACAGAGCGTCTCTAAAATAAATTAATTTATCCAAATAATCCTTTGTTTAAGGTCTTCAAAGGAATTCCCCTTTGAAACCACGCATTGACAAATATATCAGACGAGTTTTAGAAGCTGGATTTATCAAAAAATGGCTGGACGATGTGATGCAAAAAATTCTCATTAGTGAAATACAAATAGAAGATTCGGGTACTATAAAAGCCATAATGAACTTACGGAAATTTTCCGGAGGAGTTCTCGCATTAATTTTCGGTTATTTTATTGGTTTAATAGCTTTGATAGCAGAAAATTTTTATTTTTACTTTATGGTTATTAAAAGTCCACATTTTAACAAATACTCAAACCAGATTATTAAAGAATTCAAATAAAATGTATACTTTGGAATTAATGTCTCTTATAAATATTAAAAAGTACTTGAATAGAAAAATATATTATTGGGTACCTGTATAAGCCAGGTAAACTATCCCCTATATAGCAAAAGAAGAATTTAACAAATATTTCTTTCCGTGAATAAATATCCTTTCTAATACATGTTTATTTTGTCGATATACAGTGCTATTCAAAAGTCCCCTCCCCCCCTCGTATCTTTTGAACGGCTACACTTACATTAATAAAATTTGGAGAGTGAAAATAAATAACGTACATATACAAAATACCAAATTCAAAAATCCCGCCTGTAAAAATTAGTTCCGGCACCCCTTCCTGGCGCGCTGCGATCAACACGATGCCACTACAGAACCGACAACTGTCATTATATTATATATTATTTCTCTATGGGCTGCAGTTGTCAAGTGGTTGTCAAAGCGACGAACTAACCTTGAAAAATCGATTTAAAAACAATTATTTAAATAAGTGAACTTGCACCGTTAATTTGATTTGTTTTAATTTTAATAATGGAGAAACAAAACAAAGTGAAATCGAGAAGAAAGTTAGTAAATCCAGTATTTCATGTTCAAACCAAAGATGAAATTGATCAACACATTACAAAAGATGTAATAAAAAAAGTTAGAGGTACTGGACAGCTAAATTTATCCTCAAGGCATATGTCTGAAGGTAAAACTATTAATATTAATTATGCACATTATCTATAAATGTCGTCAAGCTTAGTTTTTATACTGATTAGTCACCAACATTACTTGTTCTTAAAACAACCAATACATGGATATACATATAATCAACATACCTAGTAGCATTTTTAATACATTGTTGTGAAAACGTAGTTTGAACATGCATGTTTAGTAAAAGATAGTTGACAAGAGAACCTGCCTTAAGTTTTGACTAAATTTGTAGTGCCAGAAAAAATGTTTTCAATATATGAGCTAACTAATGAAAATGAAATAAACATAGACTTAAGCAGACCAGTTAAAGAAGAGGAAGCTTGGTGGAATATTAAACCTTTAACTCATCTAGATCTTAGTTCTAACGTTTTAACCCATTTGCCAAAACAGATTGGCATGTTCCAGGATTTAATGGTTTTAAATGTAAGATGCTTTATTTAAAGGTGGTAACTAACATAAATATGGCTATGCTATCAATAATATATTAGTGAAGACATTTTCTATTGTATTTTGCTATTTTGCCTTAATTTGGATGATATATAAGGAATGTTTTGCTTTATTGGAATGTGTTTTCATCATAATATAATTTTTAAAAGACATATTTGTTTTAGTTACATGATAACTTATTAACAGAATTGCCAGAGGAAATTGGTAGCTTAACGAAATTAACAAAACTATCTTTAAATCGTAACAAAATTACTAATTTAAACCAAGATTTTTATAAAATGATGGAGCTTAAACAGCTTTCTATAGGTCATAACTGTTTAGATTCGGTCTCTAAAGATATTTCAGATTTGGTTATGCTGGAAAAATTGGTAAGTTGATATTCTTTAGATTGTTTAAATAAATACCTAAATTACTTTTACAGGATTTTTCTAATAATGTAATAACATCCTTACCATCTGGAATAGGTTTTCTAGTAAGACTTACAGAACTTAATGTTTCATATAACAGGCTTGAAAATTTACCTCTTGATATAGTTAATTTAAGATGTAAGTATTATATTGTATATTATTATTATTTCTCTTGGTCTGTACAATATTTTCAGCATTACTTAAACTGGATATTAGCCACAACAGTATTACTAAATTACCCGATATGGGTGAACTTAGAAAATTGCAAATTTTTTATGCTCAACACAATGATATTCAAGAAATTCCGGGTTTTTTCGGATGTGAACAAATTCAAGAGATTTATTTTGGTAATAATTACTTAGAGGTAAACAACGTAAGCGAAAAAAAAATAATATTCATCCTTGGAAATTTCTTATTTTTAGGAAATACCTTTAGAATTTTGTGATAATATGAAACATTTGAAGATATTAGAATTAAGAGATAATCAAATTAAAGCTGTACCATCTGAAATAACAAATTTGGCGCATTTAACAAAGTTTGATTTGACCAACAATGATATTGAAGAGTAAGTATATATCACAAATACATTATTAAAACATATTACTTTTATTACTCACTCTGTATATTTGTGTAAAAAATAAATCATCATGGAAAATCTAGATACTGTTAATTCTGAATGAACTACAATTTTTATGTTTTAGATTGCCAAATAGAATAGGTCTAATGCCACACCTCCAAACATTCAAAATTGACGGCAACAAATTAAAATCAATACGACCTGATATTATTCATACCGGAACAAATAGAATTCTTCGGCATTTAAAAGAAAAAATCAGTGAGGAAGAATTGGAAGCTCTCAACATAACTTCAGATGTGTCTTATGATAGCAGAATTTTTCCCGATAGGTAAAATTAATCTACCACTCTTAATTTGGTGTTGGAAAATTACTTACCGTTTGCAGGTACACTATGAGAAATGGTAATTTTCTTAATTTGGCTATGAAAAATATATCTGATGTACCCGAGGAATGTTTCATTGAAGCAAAAGAAGCTAATGTTACTTGTGTAGATTTGTGTAAAAATAAATTTGTGGATGTTCCTGCTGGGTATGTACCTACCATTTAAAATGTACCCAAATCTGTTGAAAAAAGATCTCTATTTTTGTCATTAAACGTTGAATATTGGCGAAAACTACGAAGTGGGCGACATCTGTTAATTTCCTTTCTAACTTCAATAAAGGTGAACAACAAAATCAGATGCCAATAATTTTGTTGTGTCATTTAAAATCTGTGATTTAAAATTTGAGTATAAATGGTAAAGTAATATAGCTATTGAAAGTGGTTTTCTGAGATAAAAACTTTTTAGGTTTAATAAAAATTTTAACGAACTAAACACCTTCACAAACTGTGACAGACTACTGTCATGCCATCAGCTGACCGGCCGCGTGCCTTTGTTGTTCACCCTTATAGCAGCCATATTGAAAAATTCAGTGCCATCTATTGACACGTGATTTTCTCCAATACAAAGTGAATCATGATTAATATTTTTTTAGATTGGAAATATTATCAAATACATTGACTGAACTAAATCTATCAGTTAACAAAATAAACAAATTACCCGAATTCTTGACCAATCTTGAGAAATTAAAGTTTTGTGATTTAAGTAGTAATCAACTGGAAGACTTACCTGACTGTCTATCTAACCTCGTTTTTATCCGAGAATTAATATTAAGCAATAATAGGTAAGTATGTTGATATTTTTTGTTTTTTTTAATATGTTTATTTGTCATTGTCAAAAATGAATAATGTCATTGAAATGTTAGGTTAGGTTGCCTACACCACAGATTACTGTCAATATAAATATAATGTATAAGATGTACGTTGGGTTGCCTACAGAGAAATCGTAAATCATATTAATAGGGGGTCATTAATGTATGATTTTGTCTAATTTTGAGAACGTTAATAGCGTATGTTTATACACGGTCGACGGAAATGGATATTAACAAGAAATATATCATTGTAGATTTAAAAAAATCCCAAATTGTATTTTCCAAATGATCGGCTTAGAAATTCTTCTGATGAACGATAACAGTATCGATGAAATTCCCATAGAAAAATTAAGATTATTAAAAAGACTTGCTACGTTGAATTTGAGTAACAACAATATAAATTCCGTTCCGCCGGAGCTTGGAAATATGACTCAACTAAAGTAAGTCAATTATACTGGGTGTTTACAATAACGGGCTTCTGAATTGATCACTTCAATATTTTTCAGGTGTTTGGAATTAAAAGGAAATCCATTCCGGCAACCAAGGTACGCTGTATTACAACAGGGAACAGAATCTGTATTATCGTATCTAAGAGATAAGATTCCTGTTTAACTGTTTTTAAGTGAAATTTTTAATTATGTTATGCTACGCTTATGGTATAATCGTGATTTTGATCGTTGTTAATATTTAATTAGGTTAAAAGGTTGATTAACTTAACTAAAAGTGAGGTTTTAATAATAATTTTACAGCAGATGCTAATATACCATGCATTAACCCACTTATGACCGTATTCACTGGAACTCGTTTAAGCATTAAAATAGTAACTAAACGCAATGTCACCAACGAACGTTTTTCACATGAAAAAGTTCGTAAATTTCTTATTTCAAGTTTAACTAAACTTCGTTTGGTATAATTTTCCAAAGTAATCAACAAAAAGAATAATAATCCCTAGTTTTAAGAGATGTGTACTAATTATAGACAACTTGTAGGTCAGCAAGGATGCTTAATGAGTTGCATAATAGCTAGGTGTAAAATCATAGAACTAAACTAAACGATAGTTCTATGAGATGTGTACTAATTATAGGCAACTTGTAGGTCGGCAAGGATGCTTTATGAGTTGCATAATAGCTAGGTGTAAAATCATAGAATTAAATATCTTCTGTATGTTCCTTGTGGTATATTATTCATTCTTTTTTTTTTAATTTTTTGGGAAATTAAACCACAATTTTTTTAAATATTGTGGTTTAATTTCCCAAAAAATTAGAAAAAAGAATCATAGAACTAAACGATTGACTCAAGAGAGCGCGGAGTGGATATGATCATTGCAAAATGTCAAAAAATATGACATTTGACATCACGATCAAGTATCCACAGAGCGCCAGATAATTACCTAACTTCACTTCTCTTTTGTTGCATTTTTCTTGTTATTTTTTTGTGAGCAATTTTTTAAAACTTTTTGTGCTATCCCAATCACAGGTGGCCCATACTATGTACACAAATAATACACCAACGGATTTATTACTGAAAACGGTATATACGGTCATTTTAATGTAAGTACTAAAAAATAATTTGGTTTCTTGTAAACGTTGGTTAACCATTTTCTAGTCAAAAGCCATTTAAATATAGAAACATTTCAGCCAAATATAATATAATAATATGTTCTCATTAATAAACTGTATTGGTTAGACCAGTGGCTCTTAACCTTTCAGTGGTGATGCTGAAGAGAAAGAAAATGCATCTTTCAACTCCAAAAATGTTGAAGATTAATTAACACACTCCTTCTAGCTTCTTTTTTGTCTTTGTATCACTTGTTTAATATTTGTTGAATAGCTATGCGACCACTAACCACTTTGAGTGCTCTCCAGGGGCCACTGGTTAAGAAGCCACTGAGACACATAGGTACATCTTATTTTATTGAATAAATTATTTTACTAAGTGTTGTTTCATTTTTAAAATTGGTACTTTTTTGGAAAAATAACGCCTCAGTTCTCTAGAAGCTCCACAAATCAAACTTGGAGAAGCAATCATCAAAACCTATCTGGTACTTGGAAATTTAGTATGCAAATTTTTAAAAAATTCTTCCCAATACCAGAAATATTTAAATTATACACATATACAGTGTGTCGCATTTAAGATGAAGACACCCCCATATTTTCGT
>CAJUYI010007625.1:0-11892 GCA_910591695.1 Galerucella pusilla
AAAAAAAAATAGTATCGGGAAACTGAAATTTTGATATTGAAAGTTACTAAAATGTCAGACATTTACTAATAAAATTCAAATATTATCCAAAATATTTATTCACAGAATAAAACTGAAGATGAAGAATATATCGGGAAACTTTTTACAAAATCCGACACAAGTATAATGTTAATAAAAACAGTGTCAAACATTTTGAACATCGATTACTAAAATTCAGTATAGACTTTACGTTTACTTCAGAGCTTCAATTGTGATACCACCCTGTACAACTATTCTACATTCCAATTATTCAAATAATGAGTCGTTCTGTAATTTAACCTAGTTTTACTATTTAAAGAACTTAGTATATAGAGCTTACATAATTAAAAATTTGTTTTTATTCTATTCATAAAATTGCAAACACTAACCAGGTAGCAGTTTGAATATTTAGCAATATTAATTTGGTGATCTGGATCGACTTCTGGATTTGCTTCTTTCCTTGCTAACTGATCTCTCTTTGGAAGCTTCACGGGACTGGGATCGCTTGTCTGGTGTCCTGGAGTGGGATCTAGAGCGGGAATGGTCACGATCGGCGGACTTCTTTCTAGAATTTGACCTTGAACGATCTGACTTCTTGCGAGAATTGGACCTTGAACGAGACCTAGATTTGGACTTTTCTCGGTCTGCTTTAGCACTGGCTGAGCGCGATCTAGACCTTGATTTACTCTTGGATTTGGAACGAGAACTGCGACTACGCGACCTCGAACGCTTAGCTGAGCGGCTACGGGATCTGCTACGACTACTATAAGAAGTAGAACGTCTGCTGCCCTTGGTCTTTCGGTCTTCAACTAAACGAAGTTTTCTACCATTCAGTTCTGTATCATCTAGCTTTTCAATAGCATTTTTCATATCAGAATATGAAGCAAACTCAACGACACCCTCATTGCGGTGCTGTTTGTGTGCATCTGCATATGTGACTTCCCCAGCCTGGCGCATGTAATCTTTGAGATCTTGCCAACTGATGCGGGAGGAGAGGTTTTCCACAATCAACCTGTAGTTGGTGCGGGTTGGGGGTCCATACTTGTCACTATAGGAGGAGCGGTGGTCATCATTATTTCTGCTGCTTCGGCTGCTGCTGCCACCTGATGACCACTGATCTCGACCTCGGGGTGTACCTCTGGCCCTCTCAACCGTCACTCGCTCCCCTAAAAGTTTTTTACCATTTAATTCATATACAGCATCATCAGCATCTCTATAATCGTCAAATTCAACAAAGCCATACCCGTTTTTAATGAGAACATCCTTCATGCGCCCATATCCTCGAAAGAAGCGCTCCAGGTCCCGTTCCGCAGTACCATAGGGCAGCCCACCTACATAAACCCTAGATCCTACCATCCTAAAACTAAAATCTATTTACGCAGCTCAGTTCTAAATGTGTCCAGGTCGTCCTTCCGGTACTCAACTCCACAAAGATACAGACCGTAAGCTGGCAAAGTCTTAATTTGAGGACACCAAGAATACCGAGACGGCACCTCTAGCATCAACTTTATATCCCTAATTTCAATTTTACCTTGTGCTAAAGCAATCAACGCAGCTACAGTCCTTCGAACCTGTATAGAAAAAAAACTATTTGTACTAAACAATATCGTACCTTGCCAACGGTTTTACTTGAAGCCATTTTGAAATGTTTCCCTCCAAGCCCACCGCCGGCCACTTTAGAGGTTAAGCAACGTGTCAAATGGATTTTCAACGAAAAATAGATAAAAAATACATTCCCACTACTAAAAAATATTGAAAGATATTTACTTGAGTCTGTTTATACTGATGATCTTCAAAAAAGAAACTTGATGCTTTTGTAAACAACCAAAAATTGAATACAAAATTATTACTTTACCACGCTCTTACTGCGTAAATTAAGAGAACTTTCTAGAGGAAGTTTGTCTGTATGTCACTTGACAAAGTTGCCAACTGTCAACCAACCACCACAGAATTCACCAGCACTGGGTAAAGTGCTCTGTGCAGAATGGTTTTACAGACCACAAATAACATAGTTACAGAATTTAGAAATTCGGTAATGGATAATACATCAGGGTAAACTAAACAGGGATTAAAATATATAAATGAAAGATGTGAAATACTGTAATTAAAAATTTCCTTACTTGTCTATATAAAAAGCCTCTTGATTTCATGTAGATATCTAAATATAAATAGTCTTCTGGTTTAGTAAAATGGGGCCAACTGTATGGACTATAACCTGGTTTGTCATTTTCTTTAATAGCAATATATTCTACAACTCTTCTAGTTAATTTGTACCCTGGCTGTCTCTCTTTACCCATAAAACTTCTGAAGTCATGATAACCCTCTAATAATTTGGCCCCTTCTTTCATTTTTTCAATATCAAAGGTGTTGGTACTGAAAGGAATAAATCTAATAATTTGTATACTATTAAATATTGTAATTGTAATGTATTTCAATTGGAAAAGGTACTTACTTACCAAAAAAATAAGCATCTATTCCATTCTTCGATAGGAATGTAATTCAAATGTGGAGCTACATTTTTTGCATCAGCTGAAGAAATCAATAATCTATAGAGATACGTCCTAGATAATGCATTATGACGACAATGAAAATTTTTGGGAACATTATACGTCTTTAATATTCGAATAGGAACTTCCTCTTTTTTAAAATATTTGTTTAAACACAATGTTATTGTTGTGGGATTAAAGGCAGTTTCATTTCTTCTAATTAAATCTACGTGACATGTAGTACCAAAAGCATTAACACCAGCGTCAGTCCTAAATTATTTACGAGTATGAAAATAAATTAATGAAGTAGGTAGGTAACAGGTTGACTAATAAAGAGAAATAATTAAGTTACCTTGAAGACATGATAACTATAGGTTCGTTTGTGGGGTTGAGTAGCTTTAGACCCATCTCCAATCTACCTTGGATAGTTAAAGGATCATCCAGTTTGGGGAAATTTCTATTTAATTGTCTTTGAGACCCTCTAAAACATGAAAATATGAGGTTATGTTCTAAGTATGTAGCACAGGTATAAGAGAACAGTACCGAAACAATTTACCCATGTAAGCTACATTTAAGAAATATCTGTAAGAGCTCATTATTCTTCTGTTGTTTTTACTTAAATAATAAGTAAATTGAAATAATCTTAAATTTAGAACAATGTAAATAAAATCTGAAGTTTTCTTCTTCTGCTTTTTTAAGTTCAAAATTCTTCCTTTTGGCGCGATATGTAGTGCCTATATTATCTAACATTCTCAGCCATGTTTAATTCAAAATTAAAAATCTAAAATTAATTTGTTAGATAAGATCTGGATAAGATTAAAATTATACATTTACTACCGAGATAAGGAAACTCTAAATAAAGCATTCGAATACATTTTGTATAGAAAAAAGTAATTTATTAAAAATTATGTCTAATTATAATCTACAAGTTTATTTATATTTATGTTGAATAAATTGCTTTGTTTTTTGTAAAGTTTAATGGCTTCTACAAAGTAAATAATTCAAAAAGAACCAAAATGAATACTAGCAAACAAACGGTGAAATTAAAAAAAATGGAAGTACGCCACAGACACATTCCTTTTAGACTATTTTTAAACCGAGAAGAAACATGGCGGTGCTCGGACATTATCCGACAAGCCTTTAAGCTATCGGAAATAAAAAATACTCGAAAGTCGCACAATTAAAGTATGTAAAGTTAACCAAATAATAGTGCTGATAGTGACCAAGTGTTTAAATTTTTTGTTTAGACAAAATTTTTCTAAATAGTGCCAGAATAAGCCTGCAAATTTTTTGGGTGGATTTTAAATTTTTATAAACTGGTAAGTCTGATGTTACCGAATTCTCATTTTACAAAGATTAATAGTTGTATTTTCTCTATTTATCAGTATTTGTTTATCAGTAATATAGTTATCTTAACAGGAATGACGAATATTTACATGATTGTTATGTCAAATGGCTATATTTAAAAATTGGATTTATAATTAGGTTACAACATTTTAAACCTTCGAATATTAGCTTTTTTTTAAAACAGTCTACTGTCATTCAATAAATCTAGCAAGCAATATTTCCATGATGTTTCTTTAAAAATAATTTTTCTATTTTCTGGATTTTGATTTGAAAAAGCAAATGACATTTTTATTCGCGATTCGCCTACGTAATTTATGTGGGCAAAAGGATAATGAAACCTTACAGAAATTCTTTCTCGGAAAAGAGATTGTTAAATTGTTCTCCAGAAAAATTTGTCAGTATTTAAATAAAATGATGTCATTGTTTTTACTTTGGCTTTTAAGAAACGCTTTACCTTTTTTTATTTTGAACCAATTCCTATACCTTTAATAGTTTTGTGTAGGTAGGAATTGCGAAAATAATTTTTATAGGTATTTTCAACTCACAAGTTTAGTGGAACTTACAGAATGCATTGTGTATTGTGGCTTGTTTATTTTTTTCAGTCACATACTTACATGCTGTAGTTTAAAGAACAGGCTTCTAAATCTACTCTATTTTTCCACACTCATAGTGTTCAAGATGTTTAAGATTCTACTTTACACTCACTAGGAATGCAATATCACAAAAATCGCTCATTATCATATATGTATGATTATCTAATGATAAAATTGAAATATGGGGGTCACAGTCTTCATTGAACTCAACTCTATTCCAGCTGCAGATTTTCTGACTCAAAATTGAAGTTGGACTGCATTGTGGATATACCATTAAATAAAAATTGAGTAAAATGACCAACCGTTTTTCACAATAATGTCAGATTTATTAAATGAAAAAGTTCATTTAGCCTACTTTGTGCAATTGAACCCCATAATATATACCCATATCCCTGATCGGCTCCTGGGTGTGAAGTTTGTGTACCAAACCCATCCTTTTGACTCTTTCTTCTTTATAAGTATAACATAATTGATTAGGGAAGCTTTGACTTGCATATAGAACTAAATTTAATCATCTGCGTCTTAGATACTGGCTGAATGGACACAGATTTCCAAGTGCCAAAAACAGAAAAAAAAGTTTTATAGTAATTAAATTGGTACACATTGTTTTTGTAAATGGAATTAATGATGCTGAAAACCTTTTTTAACTTTAAAAAAACTTAGTTCTGTATTATTTTGCTTTCTATTCAATAATGTTCATATAGTAGTTGCCGAAAACTGAAATTCCAATTGTTAGGTAATTCTTGTTTTGAATATTATGTGAAATTTATTTTTCAGATTCAAGATGGTTGTGGGGGAAGGAATAAATAACATAATGGGGGGAATTGAAAACACAGGGACAGTGAAACAACATAATCATAAAAAGAAACTTAGACAAAGGTATTATCATTATTATTATCAATTGTAGTGAAAATATTTTCATATTGTATTTATTCTTTAAATTTGATAAATTTTAAATACAAAGTTGTTTTCGAAAATTGCTTTTACAGTTAAAACAACTATCTAAAAGAGGAATTTTCATTTAAAATAACAAATTTGACGTTCCCAATATAAATGAAGGAGTTCTTGTTTTTTTAAACATGTGTTGATTTATATTTTTTGTTAATTTATTTGTTTTAGATTTGATATTATAAAGAAATTAGGCCAGGGGACATTTGGTAAAGTGCAGCTAGGTATAAATAAAGAGACTGGCCAAGAGGTTGCTATTAAAACTATAAAAAAATCTAAAATAGAAACGGAAGCAGACTTGGTAAGAATTAGAAGAGAAATTCAAATTATGTCTTCAGTACAGCATCCCAACATCATACATATATATGAAGGTGAGTTAAAATTGACTTAAAAGTGATTTTATAATGAATAAGTTTTGAAATTCTCTATTGTCATATCAAAATCGCAAATTGAATACATAGATACAGACTATTTTAATACTATAAAAATAAATTTAGTTCACTGACCCAACCAAAAAAAAAACAGTGGGTTGATACCAAGTAGCTAGGTCTATTAGAGCAAAATGAAAAATGTTTTTTTTAAGATAGCCCACACACATGAGAAATAAATTTTAATTGATAGTTCTCACAAAAACCGGAACTAAATTTTTGGTTCATATACGAGGGATGTTGGAAAAGTCTTCATATTTTTATTTGAATATAAAATGGAATTGATTTTTATTTCTATATTTTGTTTGATTTCTCCAGTATTTGAAAATAGAGAAAAGATGGTTCTAGTCATGGAATATGCTGCGGGCGGCGAATTATATGACTATTTGTCTGAGCGCAAAGTACTTGACGAAGAGGAAGCTAGAAGGATATTTAGACAGATAGCAACGGCTTCCTATTATTGTCATAAACACAAAATATGCCATCGCGATCTCAAATTAGAAAATATATTACTTGACGAATATAACAATGCAAAGGTAAAACTGATTTAAATAAATAGTAGACAAAATATCATTAAAAATATATAATTTTAGATAGCAGATTTTGGTTTATCAAACGTATTCGACGATCAAAGACTTCTAAATACTTTTTGTGGTTCTCCCCTTTACGCTTCCCCGGAAATAGTTAAAGGCACACCTTATCAAGGTCCAGAAGTCGATTGTTGGTCTCTTGGAGTACTTCTGTACACTCTTGTCTACGGAGCGATGCCTTTCGATGGCAGTAACTTCAAGAGACTGGTTAAACAAATTTCACAAGGAGATTATTTTGAACCATCAAAACCAAGCCGTAAGTGTAATGTGAATTTTGAGTAAATTAAGTTAAATTTCGAATTTTTATAGCTGCTTCTCCGTTAATAAGAGAAATGCTGACAGTTAATCCTAAAAACCGAGCAGATGTGGAGAAAATTTGTAGTCATTGGTGGGTGAATGAAGGTTATAGCGACAATTGTTTAGATATATCCGAAGAATTAGCAAATCAAACCCCAGTTCGTTTGGATGTTCTTTTGGCGCTAGCACCTCCACCTCCTCAGCTAGAAAGTGAAAAATTGATGTTAACAGGAGATGAAAATACACCACCACAACCGACAGAGCCAATAGCCCCCACTAGGTCACAATCTGTTGGTAGCCTTATGGAGTTATCTCATCCAGCTGAAAGAAGAATACTCAATATGTTACTAGATGATAAAGTTACCCCTAAAAGGAAATTAGAAACGACTGTTAGTACCGATAGAGCGAATTTGGACAAGAGAAAAGAAAAAATAGTAAAAGAAAATACCGTAGCTGATATAACCGTACATGGGACGCACAAAGAAATCGAAGATACTCAAGAAGCGTTGCCGTTGGAAAAAAGTTCAACCCAAACGGTACCTCCGAAAGAAATGGAAGTGGAACAAGACTTGGATCCGAATTTACAAGGAGCAGCTTGTACGCAAATAATCGAAGAAGCCGAAAAGAAGAAAACGCAAAAGCTCAAAAAATCTCTAACAAAAACTATAAGTAATAATCTATTAGAAAATATTAACGAAATACCTAGCCAAGAAAACGTTGCGGAATCTTTGAATAAAGAGAACGTAAAAGAATCGACGAAAGAGGAGGTTGTACAAAAAGATACGACGAAAAGTGAGGTTAAGAAGGCGGAGCCTAAAACACCCACCAAAAAGAAAGTGATAAAAGTGTTATCGGATAAAAACGAGAATTCCATGGAACCGGAGAAACCGAAAAAGGAAGAAACGCCGCCGAAAGGTAACTATTTATTTGTTGTTCTTCTGTTATGAGTTAATTTTTTATTAATGTTGATGGTTCCACTATTTTAAGATCTGTTGCCAGAAGCGCACAATAGGTAAAACTTTCATCCGGCAACATTGTTCTTTACAGCTAGAATTCACTAATTGGTGGTATTCAGTATATTCCCAACATGGAAGGAGCGAGGGTGTAATACGTAACATGTATCTTGAAATTTATTTTTGTCAACTTGATCGTTTCTGACCAAGTTGACAATTAATTTCTAACCACAATTTTAGCCTTTTTTTTTTTTTTTTTTTTTTTTTTTTTTTTTTCGGGCAAAGATGGGAAACTCATGTTCGACTGGGTCCTCAACCAGTACCCAGACAGTGTTGGACTCATCCCCAACGGAGATGCCCACCAACCAAACCCACCTCAAACTAGCATACGTCAAGACGGACGGCGGTCCCTCACACGCTCTTCCTTATCTTCTTCCCTCTATCACTCCTACCTCTCTCATGCCATAGCGAGTCCTTCTCTTCCCCTAATCATGCTCTCCACCACGCTCTTCATCCGAATTTTCTTTCCCTTCAACATCACCCCCACCTCCCTTGCCTTGCTCCGCCCCTTTACCAGTAGCCCCACCGTCTTATCCTCAGCCACTTCCAGTCCACACCGCTCTATCTTCTCTACAGTCTTCCTACACATCCTCTCGGCCTTTCTTTCTATCTCCACCTCTCCATTTGCCGTACATACCAGACATACATCGTCCGCATACACCGTAATCTCACATCCCTCTTCACATACTATCCCACAAACTTCATCAAACACACACTTCCAAAGCGTCGGTCTCAGAACCGAGCCCTGGGGCACTCCAATCTCCGTCCCATACCTTCTCCCCCTAGTGTCCACTATCACACGCCCCGTCAGGTAGTCCTCTACTAGACTAACTAACCTACTCAACACCGCCCGTTTACTGACACTGTTGAACGCGTTCCCCACGTCGAAGAACACAAGCAGGGCCAATTTCTTCTTCCTACCGTTACCCTGCCTAGCCCTTTGCACCAAGTCCACGACCCTGCCCAGCGCTGAGATGCATGACTTCCCTTCTACAAGCCCATGTTGGTTTTCCCTAAAACCCCCATTCCTATTAACTTCCTCCTCAATCCTGACCTTTATTATCCCCTCCATCAATTTACCCAATCCACACAGCAGGCTGATGGGCCTGTTGTCCCCCGCCGGCTTCCCATCCTTACCCGTCTTCTTCACAAGGATCACCCTGGCCACCTTCCACTTTTCCGGAAACTCTTCATCTCTCAGTATCCTGTTAAACAGTTCCAAGAAGTATTCCCCGTTGTCATCCAACAGCCTCTTCACCATATCACCTCTCATGCCATCTATCCCTGGGGCTTTCCTTACCTTAACATTTCTCCCCACCCTTCTCTACTTCCCACTTCTCTACCGACCTTATCCCTCTCATTTTCCCTATCTCTCTAGTATTCTGGGCTTCCCGAATTCTGCACTCTACACCCCCTTCTACCCCTGTGAACAATTTCTCTATAATCTCTTTCTCCCAATCTTCCTCTAGCACCACGTTCCTATTCCCACCCATTCTTTTCACCGCTATCTCATACGACTTCCCCCATGGGTTGTTTTCCAACTCCCCCAGTAACTCTTCCCACTTTCTTCCACCCTGAGCTCCAGCTCCTTCTTCTTCTCCTTATATCCACCTTTTCCCTCCATCCCTACTTTTTCCCTCAACATTCGTCTTCGTTCCTTCTTACACTCCCTCCACAGACTCTCTATTTCCTCATTCCACCAGTAATTAGCCTTCCACTTGCGCCTATTACCTCTTTTTCCTTCTCTCCTGCAGCCCTTTATCGCATCATACAGTTTCTCTACATCATGCCCAAGTCCCCTTCCTATCTCTTCCCTTACTTTCTTCCTCATTCTTTCTGCTTCGGCCTTCGTCCACTTCCATCCCCACTCTTCCACCAATTCCTTTCTCAGTCTTCTTATAGTCGTCTCCACATACCTATGTAAACTCAAGCTTTCCTCATCCTCCAGTAACCTCCAACTACTCACTCTTTCCCCCAGCCATTCATCACACGCTGTTATGTCAATAAATGATGAACCCCCGTCACCCCTCACGAAGGTGGGCAACACCGCCAAACCAATGGAAGTCAACACTTCCTCCAGGATCTCTCCTCTCCTGTCCGTTTTTCTCCCTCCCCAGGCAGTATTCTTGGCATTGAAGTCGCCTGTCACCATTCTTCTTATACCTCTCCTTTTCTCTTTAGACACCCTAAGATCTTCCTCCAGTCCTGTCATACTCCTCTCATATTCTTCTAGGCTGACATTTGGACTTATATACACACTGTACACCACCATGTCTCCAATTCGCACTACCACCCAACCGTTACCCTTCCTCACTTCATCCGCCCGCATTCCATCTCCCACCAAGCCATTGTAACTTGAAAATAGAAAGGTATTTCTTGAGAAAATCATAATTAATAAACTAAAAATACCTTCCGTTAATAAATTGAATTTAAAAAATGAAATAAGTTGGTACAGGTTACGTAATGACGATTGTATTTTTTTATTTCTTCAACACCCTCACTCCTTCCATGTTGGGAACATACTGAATACCACCAACTAGTGTATTCTCTCTGTAAAGGACAATGTTGCCGGATGAAAGTGTTTAGTTTTACCTATAGTGCGCTTCTGGTAACAGCGGTTAAAATAGTGGAGCAATAAACATTCGGCCAGCCTCTGGAACTAAGTACACGCCTCGATTATCCTCCCTCTCTCTTTTTCAAGCTGTTTTTCTCATATTTTCCTTGTCGTACTTGTATAACCGGCACGGTTCGATAAACTTTTTTTTTATTTAGAAATAAAAGAAGCAGAACCCGAACAACCAGCGAAACCAATAGAAAGAAGAAGATCTCGAATTTTCGAAGCTGCGGAAAAATTCCAGAATCTCATCTCGCCCACCGAATCAAAACCTACAGTTACCGAAAAACCAAAGAAAATCCTTATACCAGGAGTAAGCGTAGATGGTTTTAAGAAGGAGTTCGAAAGAAAAGCGAGCTTAACATCAACAACTCCAATTAAAGTGAAAGGTGAGTAAATATCTTGATGATATTTAATAGAATTGTTGAGTGCTACTGTATTGTTTTAAGGTGCCTTAAATAAAAAAATCCCCGTTAAAAAGTCTGAAGAAAAAGAGCAATTAGAAGACCCCGTAGAACAAACCCCCCAACCGGAGACTGAAGACCAAAAGAAAGAACGCGTACGAAACGCCGTCAATATTATTTCAAGTGCCTTAGACAAAGAAGGAACGAGAAAATCGAAATCTCGACCTTGTATTGAACGTAAACCGCCAGTACCTTTCGGAGTGAGCGGAAGGTCAGCGTCTGGTAACATAGGAACGTTAACGCAGCCTTTATCTCCACCACCTGGACCTAAACCCTACGTACCACCTAAATTCGAAAACTTGAACGTTCAAAAGGTCGAAGATAAACCTCAAGATGCTGAGGAAAATAATAAAGTTTCTTCTGCGGAAATTACACTTAAATCGGCTACTTTGCCGAGGAGAAAAACCACCAAGGCTGAGATACAATTGAACTACCCGGTGCCTAAACCTCCGACTATGGGATTCAAGACTGAAATGGCGCATAACGTCGAAGGTGAATTGTTTATTCAAATATTAAATATGATATTTAATGTATTGTTTTTTTTTTTTTAAGGTTATAATCCTCAACGGACTGAGGTGGTTGTTCCTGTCGCAGAAGTAACTCTTCCTCGACCGAAGCTGGATAATTCCTCTAAAGAAAGGATAATACCGATCGCTTTTGAAAAACAAGAAAGTCAAGAGTCCGTTCAAAGTCCAGCGGTGACTAAACCGCCTGCTGCACGAACGTTTCAAACTCAAAAGTAAGTATACGGTCAACTAACTGTACCTACTAGTTCAGTCGGGTTAGCCAAAAAACTATCAAAACATGGATGTGAAAGCAGTAGGCGAGATTTTTGATAGAATCCTCTAAAAATATCATGGTCAATGATAATTAATCCGTTGCCTCGTTTTTGAGCTGTGCTAATAGAGTACAGTGAATATCTTTATAGCTGAGTACACATGACTAGAAGTCAAGAAAACATTTTTGTATTCTGTGTAAAATTTTTTTTATTTTAAAAAAATTGCAAAGCGCTTTCGGCGGTTAAGCCATCATCAGTGCCATACCTGCAAGTAAGCAATAATCGTTGGAAAATTTTTAAAAAATATTAGAAAAGA
>CAJUYI010007626.1:0-11885 GCA_910591695.1 Galerucella pusilla
AAGTAAGGGGGCACAATAGATCTTTTAGGTCTCAGTGAATGTCACCCCAAAAATCACACATACATTACCCTTTCCCTAATCTTTTTTTGCCACATCCTTGTAATTCCTCATTTTCTCAATAATCTCCAAGTGCAGATAGCTGGTGGACATCTATTGGTGTAGAATACGCGTAGTTTTCCGTTTTTTAAGTTATCATGAATAAAAAACGTATGAAATAATCATTCATATACATTCAGCTATTTTGTTAATACTAGCCCCCATATCTGGGCTGGGTATCTGTCAATTATCGAATAACAATAAAATATTGGTCAATAGTTGTCAAATATGAAACATAGAATTGTTAAGTATAAAATATGCTACAAGAAAAACAAAGAACGTAATAATGACACTTTGTAATCCTTGTGCTATTCAAAAAATTGTGAACTATAAAATATCGACCTGCACAAAACTAACTAAAATGACGCGCGGACCACACCTGACCGATTCATGCGGCGCGATCTAATTGACAAATTAAGACACGCACTGAAGGTGTGGTAGGTATAGTCTTAGAGAAACTTGCTTGTTAATACTCACCTCTGTCAATTGTAGCTTCGGCCTCCCCTATAAACCATAAAAATGAAGCATATTCTCATAAAAATAAGTCTACGACCAGCATAAAGTTACGATAACTTTCTTTCCAGGTATTTTCATTTACACTTCCTCATTTTCTTGAAAAAAATGAAGTTTATTTCCTGTTCCATTGTAAGGCAATTAATATCAATTTTTAAGTTCTGTAGTGTCGTCAGAATAGTGGAATATTCAGTTGGAA
Source organism: Galerucella pusilla (assembly GCA_910591695.1). NCBI lineage: Eukaryota > Metazoa > Arthropoda > Insecta > Coleoptera > Chrysomelidae > Galerucella > Galerucella pusilla. The sequence continues at coordinate 809 of CAJUYI010007626.1, forward strand.
TGTACTTTTGAGATAGCTCAATAATTTGCATTATCATCTATCATATTATGGAAAATACCCTCGTTTTGTGCGGTTGTGAAATGGTCTATCCGTGTTGAAAGAGACAGGATATTATTCTTCAGATTTCCTGCTGTTTCAACAAATCGAGGAGATTATTTGAACGCACTATGCAGTGAACGTCGTAATGGATGGTGACTTTGGAACGGGATCCATTAACAGTAACGAAATGGTCGTACATTCCAGACATTTCATTAAGATTTCCGAACAATGAATATACTAAAAGAACAATATCTAATGCCGACTTAAGCAATGTCCAATTTCATTTATTTATTCTACTACACTAACATTAAAATGTAATAATCATCCATTGACTTGAATTTGTTTGTGGTTCCTCAATATTTTCTTTGATAATTACTACTTATTGTGGTGCTATTCTTGCACTGCCGCTGATTATGGTGTTTGATATTTATCTAAAAACATCAATAATTCCAACTTTCTGGGAAGACATCGAAAGCTGATAATGTGTGATAATGATGTATCAAATTATAGACTAATTTCTAAAATCTAAAATTTCATTAGGGCAAGCTTTATATCTGTTACCGTTGAAGTATATCATTCAGTTATTTCATAGAATATCTAGTTATTCCATGAAATAACTGATCGTGTCCGTTAAAGTGTGCAATATGTTATTAATTTGATACTTCAACTAGTTATTCCATGAAATAACTAGGTATTCTATAAATTAACTAATGAGAGACAGTTAAAGTATAAAATAAACACTTTATCCAAAATGAAATAAAAGTATCTGTATCTGTATCTGTAGAGTAGGGAGGGTGAGTGTGTAGGCTCACAGCACTTAGGCCACATGTGACCCATTGTACATCCTCCCGAGGAGTTGTCCTCCTAGGTCATTGTCCATCCTGTCCTTTTCAGGAAGGTGGACAGGTCACTGGGGGACATCTCCTTTATATCGGCAGGTGTAGGCCAAGACTCACCGAACACACACTCTTATTGACGATAACTCCGGACACTCGCATAAGACATGCCTGACAGTTTCATCTTCCTGTTCACACATCCTGCATAGAGGTGTGTCCACTAGCCCCATAGTATGGAGGTGTTTCCTTAGTTGACAGTGACCAGTCAGAATTCCTACTGTTAAACGTAGGTTTTTCCTGGTCATTGCCAAATATTTCTTCGGCGCCAGCTTCCGAGGGTCGCCCAGGGTGATCCTAGTAAAACTGCATCCTTTGATTCCATCCCATCTCTTAAGGGATTGAGCATGGGTGTAACGTTTGGCTAGTTCCGCAATTGTCGAAGTCGTTAGGCCGTAGGTGTCACTGGGTCCTAGAATTTCTAGTCCAGCGGCTTCCCTGGCTAAAGAATCAGCCATGCGATTTCCTTTACTCCTGTCGTGCCCTTTAACCCACCTCAGGATAATGTTGTTATCTGCCGAGACGTCAGCTAAATCTTGGTGGCACTCTAGTACTAGCCTCGATATAACACGTTGTCTGTTCAAGGCTAATAGGGCTTGTCTACTATCAGTGCAGATTATTATGTTTTTGCCAGAAATTCCTCTTCTGGTTAGTTCTTTTGTGGCAATTGAGGTACCAGCCAGTTCTGTTTGAACCACGCTGGTGTTGTTTCCCATTCCCCACTTAATCTTGAGGCTTAGTGTTCTCGAGTAAACTCCACAGCCTGAGCCTTCTTTCATTTTTGAACCATCTGTATATATGCGTATTGCATTTGCAGCATCTGGCTCTGTGTTCTGTTTTATTTGAATTTTGTAGGGTTTGTTAAACAAAAACCTGGGTTCAATTGCATCGTTGGCTGCATGCAGCAGAGGTAGCGCAGTGAGCGCTTCCTGCCATAGGCTCAACCTCAATTGGCCCATTCCTACTTCGGGGTTTACACCAGCTGTGCGCAATCGTACCATGGCCATTAACGCAGCCTCCTTGACTTGTAGGTCCAGAGGGGTCAGACCAGTAATTAGTTCCATTGCTGCAGTTGGTGTTGTTCTCATGGCTCCTGTGATGTTCAAACAAGCCATTCGCTGTATTTGATATAATTTTTGGATGGCCGTTGCTTGTAGAACCTTCGGTTCCCATGCAATTGCTCCATACGTTAACATGGGTCTTATTATTGCAGTGTAGATCCAGGTGACCACACGGGGCGACAGACCCCATGTGCGTCCCACTGTCCTCCGACACTGCTCATATGCCACATATTGAAATAAAAGTAATAATAGACAATTAGGATAGAAAAGGAGCAATTTATTTAGTTTATGCAGCGTATAACTGATATTTATGGAGACGTACCATAAAATCATTTGTTACAACAAGGATTACCAAAATCACACTTGAAATAACAAAGAACAATATTTCTAAAACAAAAACATTTTTTGTTGACACACTGGGCTCTACACGAAGCTTTTTTTATATCCCTGGCCAGTACCTAAACTTTGAGCTGTAGTAGCCGACCGGAGCTTAATTTTTGTTCGCAGACACTCACTGAACTGTTCCACGCTTTCAAAGGGCTCGGGCAATTAGAAATTAACAAGTAGTTTATTTGACTTCCTGTACTGTTACCACAGTAGAAAGGTCACTTTTCAAAAAATAGTAAACAAAAATCAACAAATTACGTTAGGCTAGTCTTACTTTCATAAAAATAATAGGACCGGCTTCTCAAGAAAAAATCATGATAGCTAGTAGTTGCCTGTCAATTTTCTTTTGTATCTTACAGTTCACAGCTAGTCTCCATGGTTCACAGCTTTGCAAGCAGTGGTGGCCATATTTATTGTTGTGAAACTTTAACTAGCCAAAAGTCGATCACATATGTGTTTTATAGAAATTTATTTATTATTATTCACTCTAGTCAACGGTTACCAACACTGTGGTTAATGCAGATTATCGTCAATAAATCCGACGCCGGCTACAGAGACACTTCCTAATAGGACAGCACTTTTATACAGTGTTGCCGGTATTACAATTACTATCCGATTTCAGATACGTGTATTATGTTCATGTCAAATACAGACGACAATGTTGTGTCATTTGTTTCTATCAATAAAGAGTGGAGATGGAATCAATAACGAATCATTATCCATTTAGAGCTGCAATAATTATTGTTCAGTGAAATAGGTTAACGGTAACGCATTGAAATTTGGTAGTTTTTCATAAAAAAATATTTCACGCCGATTTTTTTCACATAGACAACCAGCCTCACAATATGTCTATCAATGGAATTCCCTAACTAGCATGTGATAAAAGAATATTTCAATGAAAGGATGAAAACAAAACGACGGGTAGGACAATATTTATACACTCTTCTCGCACAGGGACCTGTTTGTGTAAAGCACAAACAAAACTGATGCCTCGTTATGGAATGAAAAATAAAACGTTAATGCGCTAAAACCAGAGGTGATAAATTTGTTGATTAATTCACCAGGGTTTTGATGAGCGATGGAGCGAATGCCATTCCCACTTTTAATTTGGATATATCAGTACAAAAATCAATATCCCCAGCTCCGACGAATTTACCTTAGCCTCTCTTACGCAAATTCCAATCATCCAATTTATGACAACCTTAAAGATACTACAGCCAAGCGGCTTTGAAAGCACTTAGCTCCCACACTGTGTAACGTCGAAATTGGTTTTAGTCTGTCTAAAAATACTCTCCTCAATAGAAGAACTCAATAAAGTATTGCTGGTCTGGATCCCTGGCCATTCTGGCATGGAAGGAACCGAGAAGGCAGACTCTCTTGCAAGGGAGGGTGCCGCACGTGTTTCTTTCGGACCTAGACAAAATCGGTAAATAATGTGGATTGTTTTAAATCAGTAAATAATGTGGATTGTTTTCTATTCTGTCAGCTGTTGATGTGTTGTTACAGTTACAGTGTTACAGTTGTTACTGAAAAAATAAAATCTTTGTCAAACACTCTTTCCTTGTCGACATAACAATTAAATATTTAACTGAGACTCACCGAATTGAGATTAATTTAATGATGATCGGGTACGGGGATAACTACAGAAGTCAAGTTGAAGTGGCAAACTTATTTAATCACAGGTATCCCGAATTGCCTAATATTTCACAAAGTACTGTGTTTAAAATTCATGCACAATTCAGAGAACTTGGACATGTCAAACCTTTGAAAAGAAAACCACTTCGTTGAAGATGATGTGAAAGTGGATATTTTGTTAAGTGTCGAAGAGAATCCAACTTCAAGTACACGTCAAATTGCCCGTGAAAATAATGTTAGTCATACAACTGTTCTGAGATGTCTTCATGAAGAAAAACTTCATCCCTACAAATTAACTTTTGTGCAAGAGTTAACAGAAGACGATCCAGATCGTAGAATGGATTTCTGCGAAAGATTGATGAATAAGCTGAACAGAAATGAGATAGCTCTTGGTATCATTCTTTTTTCTGACGAATCAACATTCACATTGAATGGAGAGGTAAACCGACAGAACTGTAGAGAATCCTAATTGGATGAGTGAGACACATACTCAGTACCCTCAAAAGGTGAACGTTTGGGCCGGTATCATAGGCGACCATATTACTGGTCCTATATTTATAGATGGAAATTTGTCAGCTGAAAAATATTTAAATATGCTTAGAAATGAAGTTATTCCTGCGTTGTGAAACTTATATCCCAATGCAATAGATCCTAGCTTACCGTATGAAAATGTTTGGTTCCAGCAAGACGGGGTAACACCCCATTATGCTTTAATGGTAAGAACTGATTTAGATGAAATCTTCCCCAATAAATGGATTGGACGAAGAGGTACTATCGAGTAGCCAGCTAGATCGCCAGTCCTTACGCCGTTAGATTTTTTTCTGTGGGGTTATCTCAAGAACAAAGTATATGCAACACAGCCAACTAGCATTGTAGACCTCAAAGACAGGATAACTACAGAAATACGGAATATTTCACCTCAAAGTTTAAACAAAGTTAAGGAGAAGTTCTATTGGAGACTGTGCTATTGCCAACAACTAGGTGGAGAACATTTATTTTAATGTATTGAAATCAAATACATCAGGTATTTTATGTGTTTAATAACTGTAAAAATAAAAATTTCACCCTGTATAATTCATAATTGACCATGCATTATTTAGTTTGTTGGAATCGGTTCATTAGGAGGATTTCAAAAATATGCAAATATACAGGGTGTTTCATTAAAAAAACAACACCGACTGTGGCATACTTGCGTGAATCACCCTACATTTACATTTAGTTTTACATAACGCACAACTCAATTCGAAAGTTGATGTGTCTCGGCATTTTTTATAATTTTCTAAATTAATGACATAAAGAATTTTATTCCATAAGTGGTTTCCACACTGTATATTTTACTAGTTCATCTATTTCGACGTGAAACTTTTGTTGAAATTGATGGTCGATAAAAGGTTAATATTACATCGAGCAATCTGATAATCTCACATGCTGTGTTCAGAAAGAACAAATAATACATCAAAAAGCCCACAAAGAAGAAGTTTGGCAAAGTATTAAGGACGGATGAATCATTTTCCGGATAGAAACTCACTTTCCAAACTCAAATAAATTTCTTTCAACTTGAACAGTATTTTAGATACTATAGGCCAAGCAATAGGTACATTTTCGTGACAAAAATCCTAGTGGAAAACGGACTTTGCCATTTAGACCGTCAGCCCGCTGCAAAAAAGCGTGATTGTGGATCCTCCTAGTGTTTCGACTACAGCCTATTCAGCCAACCCGTGTCCTGTATTAGCTCATAAATCTTCTGGTTGGTTGTAGAAGTCTTCTGGAGTCATTTGGGGTCCTTCATACAGATTCTGTCTCCTGTGGTCCAGCGTCTCACAGTTCCATAGTATATGCAGAGCTGTTTCGGTATCCTTTTTGCATCTTTTGCATGTAAGCCCTATTTTGTTCAGGTGCTCCTTTGTGCGAAAGTATTCCGTAAGAAGCCCCGTTATGGTGAGTGGTTTGTTCCTGCTCATTGAGAGCAGTCCTTTCGCTACTTTTTCTGATGGTTTATATTTTACTACTTCATCTATTTCGACGTGAAAAACTAACTTTTGTTGCAATTGATGGTCGTTAAAAGGTTAAGCCCACAGCTGGTTCGGGTCCGTTCATCAGGGTTGACGATCCTGCTCTTGCCAGTTCGGCAGCTTTTTTATTTCCAGCGATTCCCGCGACAATTACTTCCACTGCAATTGCAGCTGCAATTTTTTAATGAAAAACAGCGAAGATATGGAATTTTGAAAACATGACGAGTTTTCCACAGTGTCCGAATTTTATTTACTCCTATTTATCCAATCACTTTGCTTGAAAATGCGTATTAAGTAATCGTTATTTAATAAGCTTCCATGTTACTATCAAAAAGCTGAAAAATGCCTTTTTTTTTCGAAAATACGAGTATATCAGGTTTATACAACGTAATATCCTTTACTAGATGGCACAGTCCGTTTTCTACTAGGTTTTTTTGTCGAAAACTGCTATATTGCTTGGTCTAATATAAATTTCTGTCATGCAGAAAGGGAATACGGTGAATAAAATCAGTTTTGTTCATTTTCACTCGAACAAAGACGCTATAAATGTTCATTGTGGTATTGCTGGACTCATCGAAAACAGAAATAATGTTTTTGTTCTCGTTTTATTGTACAGTTACAAGAGAGTCACTAAGCAACAACGATGACCTATGAAACACTAGCTTTGTTAAAATTTCAGTTATCCCCAATATAATTAAAACAATACTATAGTCGGGGAAACAGGGCTCGTACTTTAATCTGATTTAACTGTAAATATAGTTACAAAGTGTTTGAGGTAAAATATTCCGTATTTCTGTAGTTATCCTGTCTTTGAGCTGTACAATGCTATAGTTGGTTGTGTTGCATATACTTTGTTCTTGAGATAACCCCAGAGAAAAAATCTTACGGCGTAAGGTCTGGCGATCTAGCTGGCCACTCAATAGTACCTCTTTGTCCAATTCATTCATTGGGAAAGATTTCATCTAAATAAGCTCTTACTATTAAAGCATAATGGGGTGTTGCCCCGTCTTGCTGGAACCAAACATTTTCATTCGGTAAGCTAGGATCTATTGCGTTGGGATATAAATTTGCCAACGCAGGAATAACTGGTATCAAGAGCTATCTCACGATTTTTTTGACATTTCATTTAATTTAACTTGACTATTTGATTGTTATTATTGATCAATCAAAATGTTGAGTTACTTTGAATGAAATCTAAAATAATGGACCATAAATGCCATTTTGCAATGAAAATTAAATCACAGTAATTTTGAATATGGCGCCAGCTGCGAAAAACTGTAAATTTACAGGAATCTTCTTTTTCTACTGTTAGCGGAGATCACAACCATGTCAAATGTGTTAAGAGTTTCATTTTCCGACTCTCAAGGTGGCGCCACGGGTCAGATTCTCATATATCAGTGTCATGTTATCTATCGTGTGGATCTTAGAAGGTGTGGGGGGACAAAAAGATACAAAAAAAAATCAATCAACTGGAAGTTATTTTTCAGTTGTTCATTTTTCAAATTTTAAGAAAAATGATATAAGCTTAAGCCCGTTAAGATGACAATTCAAATTTATATTTCATTTGATTTTGTACGATTTATACAATGATAGAAATGGCTATTTAAAATAAGCATTTTACTGAATAGATTATAAACATGGACTATTGCCTCTCAAATGTCTGGAAAATATTGATTGATAAAAAAATAATGAGGAACATGGAGCTGGCACAAATTATTAACAATTTGAGACCCATAAGAATCTTTGAACATATATGACATAACAAATTATGGACAAATAAACTGTCTTTGGTACCTATTTTTGTTATTCCTTTTCAGACCAAAAAGTTGTTGCCATTTAGCATGGAATTAATTAATAAATTAATTGTTTTAAAAAAATACTTCCCTTTTTGGCTCGTTTTGGAAAATTATTGATTTTTCAAGCCCTAAAATGGCCATTTAATTTTTATCCGCTGTTTTTCCCAATAACTTCCATTTTTTATACCTGAGCTTTACTAGATAGTTGTTTGGAAATTTATTTTTTTTATTTTATTTTCCTTGTTCGAATGTAAAACTGCTATAAACTGGCAGTTATAATTTATCGGTGAACGAGCACATACCTATGAATTATTTTTAAAGTTTCAGGTAAACCTCAAAGCGGATTTAACATTTAGAATCCAATTTAAATTCTCGAGTTCCATTTAAGTAAAATACAAAGAAAAGAACGAATTCCAGATAATATAACTGAATTCAGGATGGAAATCTTAAATTACACATTCATTCCTGGAGAAAAAATTTTATTGGCTATAAATTCAAGGAAGAAGTTTTGGATGATGAAGATAAAGACATAACGAAATTATGTATGTTTTACATAAAATGAACTACTTAACTTCATTTGAAATAAAATTCCCGGGGGACATTTTTCTTTAAATCTGATTAAATCTTTTGAAATCTTTTAAAACTTCATTAGAAAGATTTAACGGCTCACAAGACCAGGGTCAATTTACTAATTGCAGGGAAAAATATTTCATCTCTCGAATCTAAGTTATGCTTGGTATCTACTACATACTACAGGGTGGCCCATTAGTGAGACAAAGGTCAATATCTCCTCTAACAACAAATATAGCAGAAAACTTTTGACGAAGCTTGTTAAGGATTGGGGGGGTCGTATTTTTTTTCGTAAGCCGAAAGGGTCGTATAAATTTACCTACAAGGTTTTGTTTTTATATGTCATACGTATGTTCCTAGATTGTATATTGGGGGGTGTAAAAATCGAGGTCAGGTTTTGTGCTCAAGAAAATTTTGCCTACAAGTCCACATATTTATTTTTGTCTAGCTTCTTCGGTTGAGATGCTCATGTTTCTTATTAACTACGATTGAAGCGGAAGAACTATATTTCCTGCTTTCGACCTAGGTTAGGTTCTATGTGAGTGGGGCATTCCATCTCCACGGTGACTTTCGTAAAGTCTATTGTGGCTCACCCTTAGGGGTTACAATTCACCCCACAAGCCTGTGCTTCTAACGAAGTCCATGGTTGTATTTGGTGATACTATTTTGAAATCGTTCCGCTCTAAGGTAATAAGACCGAATATATCATACCTCACCCTGCCCAAGGCTGGGCATGAGCATAGTATGTGCTCTGCAGTCTCGTCCTCCAAATTACAGAGCCGACAGTCCGAGGTCCGAACCGGACTCATCTTCTTTAGGTGGTAAATTAGTCGACAATGTCCTCTAAGCAGTCCCGATAGGAGTGTTTGGACCAGGAACCAAACTCTCTGAAAGCTTGGGAAAAACCCCAAGTATCTTTCAAGCGGAAATCCACGCCATAAGAAAGTTCGCCCAGTTCAATATTGATAAAGGATACAGAAGACAAAGGATTATCATAATGTCGGATAGTCAAGCAGCCATTAAAGCACTGAGCTCTTGTTTAATCAGTTCCAAAATGGTGTGGGAATGCCTAGATAAACTCAATGAACTAGGCGAGAAAAAGAAGGAAATGAAATAGCAGATGAACTAGCAAAAAGGGGGACTGAAATACCTTTCTGGGGGGCCTGAACCCTTTTGCGGAATCAGCCCTAATTCAATATTGGAAGAAATAAGTAAAGCCGAGAAAAAGAGAAGACCTGATCATTGGAAAGATCTAGTAGGGCTTATACAATCAAAGACTCTTCTGGGTGACTACAACCTGTTGAGATCAAAAGAATGTATAAGTCAAAGTAAAACTGCGCTAAGAGTTTTAACAGGGATCCTAACGGGACATTGTCGCCTGAATGGGCACCTGGAAAAGCTTAAAATAGTGGAGAAAGAAGAATGCAGATTTTGTAGCATGGAAGAAGAAACCTCCATCCACATACTTTCCAACTGTTCAGCACTTCAGAAGCCTAGAGCACAGCACCTGGGAGATTACTGGATAAAAGAGGAACATTTACCTTAGTTGAAGCCTGCAGACATCCTAAAATTCCCTCGGGAAATAGGACTAAAGGAACTACTAGTTTCTGGGACTCTTCTCAGAAACTAAGTAGAAGTGAGGGGGCACAATAGATCTTTTAAGTCTCAGTGAATATCACCGCAAAAATACATACATACCTACAACCAGTCCCGACAGAATGCGTAGGTTTGCTTTACTCCATTCCAGGATCTGCTTTCGAGTTACCTGCATCAACTAGATGAAACTGTTTGTAGTCAAACAACTCGAAAACCCCTGGACTAAATATAGACATTATACATATTTTTGCAAAGAGGAATTTATGAAGGTTTTAAAAATCTCAAAAAACAACGTTTTTTGTTCGAGAGCGATTGAAGAAAGAGGGTAAATCTTTTCGTTTCGGAGACAAGAGTCTTTCATGTCGGCGGCAACACTGAAAAAACACTGAAAATCCCTATCCATAGAGTATAAATTATATTTACGGCAGATAAATTTATATTTATTCTGATAAGCAGAAAAGTAACTGAGAATGACGTTATCGTAAATAAACCATACAAATCTACATAAGTCCCTCATTAACTTCGAACAAGCAAGTGTCATACTATTATGTGCCTTGGTATATTGTAATTAATCAATGTCTAAAGATTAAGTGCAAAGTTGTTTATACCAAAAGTAACTAGTTTAAAAAAAATGATAATTAATTATTCCATTAAAAAGTAAACATCAAGACAAAGTTATATAATCCATAAATGTCTGGACGAATTAACAAAATTCAAACTTGTATATTAATTATCCTTGGTATCCTGTAAATCCCGCTATCGTCTTATCGCATTAAGTTCTGTAGTTGTGTTGATAAATGGGACAACAGAAAGTAAATCAAAGATATACAGGATGTCCTGTAAATATGTGCCTTAAATTAAAGACATGATGGATCGTTAAGAAATGTTTAAAACACCCCCTAATGCAACTTTTTTCCAACCTTATTAGTTATTGAGATACGGGATGTTAAAAAGTGCAGAAGAAATACACATATTCCAACAAATTCCTAAAACAAAGAAATTAGAAGGGCCTGAAATTCATAATATTTATAGTCTGTACACAAAGTACGAGGAGTAATAAACCCTAATTAAGTATGCAAAACCTTTAC
>CAJUYI010007627.1:0-11885 GCA_910591695.1 Galerucella pusilla
CCATAGGTTTCATATTTATATATTGATAGGTATATGATACTATTTTTATATATATATAGAATATGCAAATAATCTGGTTCAGAACATTATTTGTTTTCAAACTGGGATACAAATTTCAGAAAATCTGGGAACGATAAATGACATATAATATTACCAATTAATCCAACTAAAAATACTATAAAAAACTTTAATTTCAATTGGATGTATATAATTCATTGATAGGTATCAAAATTGAATATGACAACACCGTAATTCATAATGAAATAAGTTAATTTATGAAGTATATTTTGCTCACAGTTATCACTGGCCCCTCTGTTTTCAGGAAGTATTTTATTCACATTTCACAAAAAAGTGAGGTTTGCAGAGATTTCTAATGGTTCACAGTGATATTTTTCAGTTTCAAAAACAATAATAATTGTCATAATATATGTTGAAGGAAAGATCTGCCATCATAGTTGACGATGTTTGTTTTTGTGAACACTTTCATAACTGTTGGCATCAATTTCCAATATAAATCTAATATTTATCCAAAACAAAACTTCATTACATTCTCACGAGAAATGTTTAACTGCGCATGATCATTCAAAGCGTTGAAAGCCATATCTGGACTAAACGGCTTCTTTATATCACTCTGATAGCCAATGTTAGCAATCAAATCTGATAAAATGCTCTTTTGGTGCCAATTTATGGCTATTTAGGCATGAAGGTTGAATTGCTAATAAGCTTTAAAATCTACTTTAAGGCTAAACCGCGCGATCCTTTTAGGCAGCGATCACGTAATGAATGCTACATGTGAAAGCTTTAGTGGACGGTTTTAATTGCCTTTTAGCTTCAAATGTGACACAAAATTCGATTTCAAATCTACTTTCATGCTTATTGTGTTACTTGGGAAGGTAACCTATTCATACAAATGGAACAACGACACACCTTCCCTCTAGCACACCGGTGCGTACTACAATCAAGTCATTGTACCATTGGAAATAATGATTATTTTTGACACGTTTGCCATATTTAACTGAATTTTCGACATTTTTACACTTGCGTCATTGTTCTTCTAGAGGTGCGATATTGTGTTACAACGCAAAAAGGCTTAACTACTGAATAGCGGTTAAACGTAGTTCAACCATTGGTCCAGTGACCAGTGGGTTGACCTGCTGAGTTACAACACACCCTAAGTTGATTGGCACAAAGTACATATTAAGTATTCTATCAGCTAGAATTAATAATACAATGTATGCTGACAATCAACATTTTGCGCCGAGAGACTAGCTCTGAGACTGAGGAGAGTTCGAGAGCCCACGCGCTCAAGAAACATAACGTAACAACGTAACGTAACGGTCAGACCAACCCAATGTGAAGAATTAAAGTTCCAAAAACAGAATGGAAATTAAATAACACGAAATCGTAGACTGAAGGTTTGTCATAACCCGAGACAAAATCCGAAATAGAATTGGAAAGGGTGGGAATGGATGATGACTATAATTGAAGTTTTTTATTCCAGCCAGAAGTTTATATTGTGCCACCAACAACATCTTCAGGTAGAGCAGTGAAAAGACCAGGAAGATTTGGTTATACTCAAACTACTTTATTTTTTATTTATTCATTAATTAGTATTAACCATGCTTCTTAGATTTAGAAATTAGTTAAGTACTATAATGGTCTTTTTTATTGGAATGAACATTTTTTTTTATTTTACAACGGGAGATGTGAGATTTATCAAATTATTATACCTAATAATATTTGTGACATACTACCATTTAATTTTTAATGTGTTAACGAGCCGCTGATGGTCTAATCATAAAAAATTACACATTTGACTTGACCGATACTTAAAATGAAGTTTAGTTTTCAATCACATCGCAAAATGTTTTATTTCAAAAATAAAATAAGTATATGATAATATTAAGATAATTTAATTACATCCAACCAAACTAATCAATCACCAATCACTGTTGCATGTCGGTATTGAGATATAAAAACATACAATCGATGGAATAAACTGAAAGTTAATACAAGTCGAAAGATTTTTAACTTCTTGACAGAAGTACCTGATATATGAAAGCCGAGTAATAAAAGTTAGCGGTATTATTGAGAAGTCTATCTAATTTCATTGAAGGAAATTTGTCATTCAGTGGATTATATTTCATATTTACAATAAACAATCCCAATTCTCACATTTAAGTTCAACCCACTACAATATAAATATTTGCATCAGCCTCCTGCTGGATCTTTATAGAAAATTGATGGAGAGGTAATATGTAGAACCGTGCCAATCTTCTTTTACCTGTTTTGTCAATCATAGATATATTCAAATATGAATATTCAATTTAGCTGGAGTTTATAACGAAATTATAGCTTTGTTCAACATTTGTACCAACGGATCATATACCCATTGTCGTGCATGTCTTCCAAACACCATATCAATATGGTTAAATGCCTTTCTATCAATTTTCAGCATTCCATAGCGACTTTCTTTTGGTAAGTGTTCCCACAAATTGAGGGCATCCTGAAAAAATTGAATATTTTATTCAGAGAACATCAATAAAAACTATCCACCCCACATAATTCTAAAGGAGTTAGTCAGTTGGGAGTTATGGATAAATCCAATGATAACTATGCCTTTAAAGCGGCAATAACTACTCAATTAGGTAAACGATGTGTTGCCTTGGACAAAAATATAGCGACCGAAAAACTAGTGTTTAAAGTTCAGATAAACTGTCAAGTAGAAAGCTTAGTTTTCATGAAAATGCAATGCAAGATTGGAATTATAGGAATATACCAGAAAATTATGACTTCCAGACTGCTTAAAAAAACACAATATTCACACTATCAAAACTAATTATAATTAACATTAACAATAGCAGTGTAATGTGAATCTCCTTGCAAGCTGCATGCAGTAATAACTTTAGAGACAGAATCTTCACTCGATACGGTAGTGGCGGTGAATATAGTTTGTTGCTTGGCGTGAAGAGCCTGTATACAATTTTATCCATTTTAAATCATCCTTGCTACTTTTATTTTGTTTTTCATGGAATCTTCAATGTATTGATCCGGAACAGATGAGATTTTCTATGGACCATGACGCTTCAGCGCTGATAAATAAATAAAAGGTGGCAGATGTTCTGCGGAAGCAAAGCCCCTATACTTCCCTTCAAATATTCCCAATTTTTTTCGGTGCTCTCCCAATGGTATATGGTATATATGCCCGCTATTCGGGAAATACGTTTTCTTCTTCTATAACCCAAAAAAAGAAAATCTAGCTTCGTATTTTTAGGTTGGAGCTTAACGTATTCTCTGAATATTTCCAAAAACTTTATTCCTCCATTGTCGTCAGCATTTGATACAGTGAATACCCGTTTTGCATTCGTCTTAGGAATGGGAATGGTTATAATTAGTTCGGTGCCACAATCTTCAATGTCTTTACCTATAACTTTTCTGTCCATCATTCACGGTAACCTGTAGCAATGAAGAGAATTGTTCAAAACTGATTGTCAAATTGATGAAATTGCGACTAACGAAACCAAAAAATGGATTTTTTATAATTAATTGAAATTTCATTCCAGATGCACTTGCACATTGTTTATTTCAAAACTGATGAAAAAGTTAAACTTGTTTACGTTGATAAAAAGATACTCTTCCGGGGCATCCTTCATTAATCTATCAACTTCTCTATTTTGTCAATACGTATTTTGCACACATTGTCACGGGATTTATATTATTGGAGATATCCAAGAAGTACGCCAGAAGGATATTCTCAGTCATGCCTTTCTCCACCTCATAGGTTTTTCTCCACTTGTTGAAGAGCTGGTATCCCCCCTCATACCAAGCGGAAGACTTCGTAGGCACCAATTTACAGCACATTTTAGCTCGATCTCTTCCACTTTTCACAAAAATTATCACAAAATTCGCACTGGATGAAAAACTGTAAAATTTTCTTTCCACATCACGTTTTTGCATCATTAAGCAACTAAATCAAAAGCTATGCGATAAAATACGAATCGAAACCACGCTAACACCTGCATAAAGGTAGGTAATCTGACATAAAATATTAAAATTATATTTTTAATACAACACAGTATGGAATAAAACATGACGGCGAACTGTGATCAAATTACTCGTCTAGAAATTCCTTCTAGAGTTGTTCTGCAATCAGCCATTTTCTGTACTATAAACATTGTTCTGCTAATTTGTACCGAATTCAAATGGCACAATTAGTGAATTAAAATTGTCCGTATCTCACAGCTAGTAGATTTTCCACTTATGTATTATACATTTCTGTAATCCTCTTGTAGAGGAGAATCCAGCAATGCAATAATATATAGGGTATTTCGTTTGAAAAATTGGGTGGGGTGACCATAGAGGAAGAGGGTTAATGTTTTAACGTCTACATATGAGCAGAGGGATGGAAGATGATTTTTCACCTGTTTTTTTCATTTTTTCATAAAATTTATGCCTTCAGAATTATGTGGGATGAATATTTTTCACTGAAAGGCTCTGTATGAAAAAAGTTAGTGAAATTGAGAAAAACGTATTTGGCAAATAATTATGTTCCGTATAGCCATTCTTTGAGGGGAAGAGAGAGAGCCTTAGAATAACAGATAGACAATGTCTAGAGAAGTGTGCGATTCGTGAAAAGGGAGTATGCTGGTCTCTTTCGGACCGATATAATTCAATTCATAGTGTTCACTGTTGGTATACTTAGGTATATAATATAACCTTCAACGTAAGGAAGATAAATATCTGCCCAATCTGTATATGCGAAGAATTTTTATTAGTTTACGCTTCACACATACTCAAACGAATTTTTAAATTTTATTATATATTATGATATTTGAGTTTGAATCGCGTCAGTGATACATTTTATGTTAAGGCCGATCTTATATGGTATTAACATTATTGTCAGATTTTCTTTTTTTTAATATGATAAACTTGTTACATTCAATGGATCCACGCATATATATGTTCCTTTTTTGGATATTCATGCAAAATGATAAGTATTTAAGTTATATTTTCAAATCAAAATTAAAATGATATAATTCCAAAGTTGTTAATGAATTCACGTTATTTACATTGAAGTTGGAATAATAGCTACATCAAAATGCATATGATTACAACGAAGTCAACTTTTAATTCCAATACAATTATTTATCATTGGTGATGTTTATTAAAAGCGACAATGGATCGCTGATATGTGGATGATCGAATTGATTTCCCAATATTATCAGCTTGTTATGAAGGAGTGAACAAAAAACTTGTTTTCCTTCAATAATCACAAAATCGAAGGAACAAACCTTTGATGTTCTATTTTGATTATATCAAGGCCTTGTCGAAGTCAATGAGATATATTCCCTTGCCTTTGGTGCTATTGATATCATATTTTAAAGTGGAAAAAAACACTCACTTCCATGAGACAACACAAAAAGCTACCATTAACCTCGGCAAATGCAGAAGAATCTGTGGAAAGAACTGGGGATTTCCTCAAAAATAACCCAATCGATATACACAAGGGCTGCTAGAACAATGATAGCATATGGATCAAAAGACACTGCAAGCGGAAGCTGTAGAGCACCACACAAAGGCTTGCTTGCTGAATATTACGGAAGCCATAGAAACAACTTCCACAAGTGCGATGAAATCTTCATGAATTTTCCTCCACTAGGCATTTTCATACAGGGCAAAGTCAGTAACGCACAGACTGACTATCGAAAGCTTATCGAGGAGCTAGAAGCGGATGTTTAATGGGACAATCAATCCATTGACGCAACGGCGACGATAATGAGTTCTGAATAACTATACCAGGAAGGAAAGGCTAGAAGAAAGAGGGACCCATACAGGCTAAGGCACATCCTGAGCCAGTGTGACTGCCTGCCAGGTTTTGTACTAGGAGATGAGAAGCTATCGGCATTTAGTCTTGAGGCTGATTGACAACTTGAGACGAATTGGACTAAAGAATGTCCCCTAGATTCGGAGAATAGAATAGATCTGAAAAGGTCGCAGTGAAATACACTGATTGTCCACCTCATTGAATATATCTATGGAAGTTGACTCGACCAAGCAAATGTTTAAGTAGTAACGCTCTCTGCTTGCATTCGGAAGATTCCGGGTTCAAATCCTAGGTCCGCCTGACCTGCTTTGAGTTTATCGAAAGTTTTCTCCTAGTAATAGGCAAGTTCTAGGTCAGCATACACCTCTTAGGCACCTACCACCGTTCCTCCCACTCTTATTCTCTGATTCAGGAGATCCTCATTCCTTCTAGTTTTGGTTGAGGAGGCTTTAGCACGCCTATAGCAACCCCCTCTCAAGGAGGAATAACGAAATACTCTTTCTCTCTTTCTCTCTTTCAACAGTCGAATTGACCGAACAAGTGGAAAACTTGTCTTATTCATTTATCGCATTTTCCAACGTACGAAACAAACTTTGGAAACAAACTGGACAGAACAGGACAGGATCTTGATCTTGACGACACCGAGAATCACTACGATATTTATTAAGTAGTTTTGAGTGCAGTGCAGTTATACATTCAATTTCATCCTTTGAAATATCACAGCAACTTTGGCTATTGCAGAAATATGTATTCAGGTGTTAGTGGATGAGAAAACATGATAGAAGATATATTTTCAATTTATGTTTCCTCTACTTCTTTGGAAAAATACTGCTTTATGAGCAGATGGGTCTTGTAGCATTACCATCTGTGGTGAATACAAAGGATTGCCTTTAGAATAAGGCTTTATTCTACAGAAAATAGCTGACAAAATTATTGACAAGCTTTGTAACAGAACTGACAATGTCATGAATATAATAAAAAGGTTGATATTATGACATTCTTCCCGCCTTTTTATTTCTCGAGGAAGTCTTCTAAATATTAAGGAGACCTTCGTGTCCTAACTGGCCTATCGATATTCAGTACTGCGTCAGGATTGTTCTGTTCCTGAATGGAGTGATATTGAATCAGATGGTCTTGATTTTCTTGAATGCCTTGGTCTCGACTTTCGTGAATGCTTTGGTCTTGATTTTGATACTCTTGATTTAGATGGTCTTGATCTTGATTGACAGAATTTTCATTGCAACGAATTAATGATATGTCTCCTCGAGGAGCTAAATGCCGAGTTGAAACTGTCTTTTCTTCTCCATTTCCAGTCGGATATGGGCGTATTTCGAGTTGGCTTCTAGGAGCTGGACTTCGTCAACTAAGAGTTCGTATTTATTCGAACGGACGAATCTCTTTAACAGTATTGGACCTGGTGCAGCTAGCCATGTGGGAACCGACGATCCATGAGTTGAGCGCCTCACGTAGTTAAACATACGTTCATGTGGGGTCGAGTTGATAGCAGTGCATGAAAGAGATCTAATAGAGTGAAGAGAATCCATTAGAACCTGATCCCACTGGTTTATTTTTAAATTTTGAGTTTTTAAAGCCAACTGGATGGTTTGCCATATAATTCCATTAAATCGTTCGCATTGACCATTACCCTGAGGATTATAGGGAGTCGTGCGACTTGATGCAATACCGTGAGACTCTAAAAATGACTTAAGTTCACGGGACATAAAAGAGGTATCTTGGTCAGAATGAAAATATGCCGGAGTGCCAAATATAGAAAATATTTGACGCAAACATTGGATAACTGTGGAGGATGATATGTCGGAACATGGAAATGCGAATGGGAATCTGGAAAATTCATCAACAACGGTTAATAAGTACTTATTTCTTGAAGATGAAAGCAAAGGACCTTTAAAATCCAAATTAAGACGTTCAAATGGTGAGGTGGCATTGATTAATGTTCCTTCATTTTTGTGAAATTTTGGTTCAATTTCAGCACAAACAGGACATGAGGAGGTAATTTGACGGACGTCTTTCACAGAATAAGGGAGATTTTTGCAGCGTATCTAATGGAAAAACCGAGTAATACCAGGGTGACACAACGAAGAATGTAAATCAAATAATTTCTTCTGATCAGCCGATGACATGATTGCAAAAGTAATGCGGGAAAATGCATCAGCTACCGTGTTTTAACTTCCTGGCCTGTAAACGATATCATACTTGTAGCATGACAATTCCAAACGACAACGATGAATTTTCTCATTTTTTATTTTTGAAGAAGACTTGTTATTAAACATAAATGCCACTGACTTTTGATCCGTAATGAGCTGAAAATGTCTACCAATTAAAAAAATGTCGCCACTTTTTCAGTGCTTCTACTATTGCGTACGCTTCTTCTTCAACTGACGAATGCTTTTGTTCCTGAGAGGACAAGGTTCTTGGATATTGTATTGTACGCTTACAAATTTTGAATAACATTTATTCAAATGTAAAGCTTTCAGTCCTTGATGAACTCTGCACTGAAGTGATCATAGGTCATGATATTCTGAAACAACATTCCCGACTCGAAATTCTCTTTGGATGTGACAAATCTACCCTATCAATTTGTAATTTAGCAGTAGCAAATGTTGAACCATTCAGTTTATTTTCAAATTTGACGTTTAATTGCAAACCAATCGCAATAAAATCCCGTCGATTCACAACTTCAGACCTCAAGTTTATTGAGCAAGAAATCAAACATCTTCTAGAAAAAAAGATCATAGAACCCAGTATCTCCCCCTGGCGAGCTCAACCTCTGGTAACTTCAAGCGAAAACCACAAGAAACGTATGTGTATTGACTATTCTCAAACCATAAATAAATATACATTATTGGATGCATACCCATTGCCACGAGTGGAAGACATTGTAAATCAAATTTCGAAATATTCCGTTTTTAGTACAATTGACCTCCGTAGTGCCTATTACCAAATTCCAATTAAAGATAATGAAAAGATCTACACAGCATTTGAAGCTTGTGGAAACTTGTACCAATTTACTCGAATTCCATTTGGTGTTACCAATGGAGTCGCTTGTTTCCAACAAACCGTCGACAGTATCATCAAGAAAGAAAATCTTAAAAGCGTCTATGCTTATCTGGATGACGTCACTGTTTGCGGTAACTCACAAGAAGAACATGATCAAAATTTACAAAAATTTTTGGATGTCATTAAGAAGTACCGTTTAACAATAAATGAAACAAAATCAAGATTTTCCCTCAAATCGATTTGCATTCTTGGTTATTTAATATGCGACAAAACAATGAAACCGGACCCAGAACGACTTAGGCCTCTCTTGAATTTACCGATACCTGATACTACAACTTTTCTTCGAAGAATTCTAGGAATGTTTGCACACTACTTTAAATGGGTTCCTAAATTTTCCGGCAAAATTCAGCCGCTAGCACACAGCACAAGTTTTTCATTGTCTGAAAAAGCAATTTTGGCATTTAGACAGCTCCAACAAGACATAGCCAACTCTTCGATTTCTTCAATCGATGACGACGCTGTGTTGACTGTTGAAACCGATGCCTCAGAATTTGCGATAGCTGCTCAATTATCCCAATCAGGTAGACCAGTTTCATTTTTCTCAAGAACCTTGTCCTCTCAGGAACAAAAGCATTCGTCAGTTGAAAAAGAAGCGTACGCAATAGTAGAAGCAAATTATTTTCATATAAGTCATACGGATTGTGTGAAAGTCCACTCACATATTTATAGAAAAACTACATTCTCGAATGGTAGCGTTCTAAAACATCAAAATGTCGTATTATATCAATACTCACAGTTTGTAAATAATTATTATACCTTCAACGTAGTGAAGCAAGTTAATTAGAATAATTGGTATGACTTATTTGCTTAAAATAATCCAATGAAGACAGTTTTGGAATTGACGAAAATATTTCATGTATTTCACGGAACATTTTTCTCCAAGTGAAAATGGTGGTTTCAGTTTCAAAGACAATGTCCCTAATGTATAGGAGACTTTATTCACCTTATTGAACGGAGACTACAGTATTTCATAGAATGGTGACAATATTACATTTTTTATTGTCGTCGTATAATTGAAAACGTTCCTAAGAGTGAAGCTATTTTGGAAATTTTGTATCGAAAACGTTTTCGCAAGTATTATAAAAACACCAATGAAAACTCCAGTTTAAACTTGAACCTCAAGAGTTTATAATTTGCTTCATTCTATGTTTCTACAAATTATGAATTCTTTGTTCGAACATTTCGATGATATTTTCATTCTCCACCAGCAAAAAATTACATGAAAGATTCAGTCTTGAGGCTGACTGGCTACTTGAAAAGAGTCGGGCTGGAGAATATAATCTACATTTAAATTACCGCTATTGATCTGAGAAAGTCGCAGTGAAATGGGCCAATTAGCGACCTCATCAAATCTTCATTTCCCGTAGAATAGATGTGAACGTATTTCCAAATAATAAGTAATTGTAGAGACTGGTTACGTAGCAGCTCACATCAGATGCTTGAATCACACAGCCAGGTAGCTAATTAAACTGATGTCTGAAATTGTTTTCATGTTGTTCGGATAACTCTCAACCAATTTATCAAATGTAATATCCAATTAGAATATCAATTATTAAAGATTATTCAAGATGAACGAGATTCTTCAATCCTAGCCACATGAATGTATATATCGCGTATTGAGGTATGGGGTACATTTGAATTCTGTTATATCAAAAGTAGTAAAATATATCGGCTTTCTCATTTGAGATAACAAACTTTATCATATTTCCATATATCACAGCTATGTTAATACCACCATGAAATCAGCCATTCCACAAAATCCACATGCACTGAAAATTTGAACAAATCACTTCAGCCGTTTCCGAATAATTGGGATATCTTCAGTTGACGTTTTTGGAACACGCTCTATACTATATTCCACACTTCTGAAAAACAGCGGAGGGCATATATATCAAAAAATAAATTGCAAAAACCACGATGTTACTAGAAATGTATGGCGTTCACTGCGTTCCAACACAAAAGGAAAATTATTCTAAAGTCTAGGTATACCACTGAGCCAAAAAGTTACTCACAGCTTCGGAGGTTGCCCAATCTTGGGTAGTATAAACTAGATATACAGGAACTTGTAATCTGCTAATATTATACTCAGGTGGATGATCTCTTCCATATACTTCGTAGTTCAGTTTTTTATAATTATATTTCCTGAAATATCCCAACACTAGATTAGCAGCATGGTTTAAAACTTTTATAGAAGTTCCCCCTGGTAGTTGATTGAAGTAAACTGGAATAGTCTCCTGGAATTGATAATTAAAAACGTCAATAAGGCATTATTGTTCTTTTTCTCTCAATACCTCCATTCATAATGTACAAACCAAACTATGAAAAATTTAACTGGCTGGTTTCAAATTTCACTTGAAAAATCAGAGTTCCCTTAGGAAATCATCTCATTTTACCTCCAACTATCGCAATAATGCAGCAAAATGGTTTCTGCAATTGTTGAAAAATAAGCTGCCTAAAATTTCAATCATTGTGTTATTGCAAAAAAGGATATATTACGATTGGTTTGTTCAAGCTCATGTGCCAATTGATCAGTGGAGATATAGAGAACAAAGTTCTCATATTTAAGTTGTAAGGGTGTTATGAGGAAACATAATTGCACAAGCCAGTTGGCCATTTATTCGCTGTTATATCAGCTTATTTAGCTAGTTATACAGTTTTTATTGCTAGGTTACCAATTATATGATGTAATTTAGGGGGCCTATCACGGAACAATTTCTCTAATTTTCCGCTGAACAGACACTACATTATCCCATAAAGAAATTATCAAATGAGTATGAAAAATCTCATTGAATTTATAGATTCCTTCCAAATAATAAGATTGTGGACGCACTAACAAACTAGTGTGACGAAAAAGTCGTTGTAGTCCGGGAGGCCGTGACAGTTTTCGTGACTGATCTTCGCTACACTTTTAATTGTTTTTTTCTCATTCTACTACTGGTGTACACTAACGGAACAGCTGTCTGCCAGATGAAAACCTCAGAGG
>CAJUYI010007628.1:0-11881 GCA_910591695.1 Galerucella pusilla
TGACTTAATATATATGAATAGAAAAAAGAAGAAGATTTTACAAATAGGAAAGAGATATCGCCTCGCGGTTTGCAGTGTTTGACTACCAATCTAGTCTACTTTTTAAAGATATAATTGAATATGTATGCTTTCATTTAAAATATTTCAAAAAAAAAATTGAATAGCGCCCTTTAGCATTTATGTTATTGATAAAATTGCTAAATATTCACAAATTTTCGATTGTTTAACAAAAGCTCTTTCAAACAACATCAAGTTTATTAAAATCGGTCAAGCAGAACCAGAATTACAGGCGTTTTTTGGTAACAAGGCTCCACTCTCCCCCACCCCTCATTTGGAGAGATAGACTTGAACCAGTCCTATTAAAAATGTGAAGAATTTGTCAAGGAATGCGATTATGATATTTAATATGCTCCATAATTGAGTAAATTTTGAAAAATTTCGCATTTTAAAATTTTAACTGTCAAATACGTCCTCTAGCGGTGGACTTACAATTCTGAAAATAATTTCCAGGCGTTTCTCGAGGCCAGTTTGTTTTATTTCAAACCTGTGCTATAATCCACTCCTGAGATATGGCCGACAGCCGTTCTTAGTTGGCCACCCGGTACATTTGATGTGATGCCTACATGACGTTTAATATTTTTGCTGGACCTTGTGATTGTCTTAATAAATATGAATAGAGGGGAAAAACGATGAAGCTTGGGTATTATTAGCTCTGGATATCTTGCTTCCCATTTGAGATCAGTATAACTGAGCAATGATATGAGATATAATTGCAAATTATCTAAAATTTTGTAACGTCATTTCTCTCATTTGAATCAACATCCAACTTAATAGGATCATTTCTGTAGTGGAATATCTATATTGTCGTTTTATCGTTAATAACACTTCCAAACAAAACACTATGCCGACGTTTTCATATCCTCCAATTACTTGGTGAATATACCTGGTGATTGATCAAAACGGAACGTTCGACATATTGCTTGACAGAATGCCGGTTTGAGCCAATATTATATTCGTCAATGGATGAAATAGAGCACTGTTCTGTTAGAAGGTATAATGTCTTTGTATCTTGTACGACAAGATATATTGTCTTTTTTCAACTCATGAAAAAATTTGCAATTGTGTCACGGTTTCTCCAAAGGTGAAATATTGTTTTATCATCGGTCCTTGACAAGTGTACAAAGTTTGAATCAAAGTTTGTCAATCTCGAGTCCAAAGGGGTCGGTTTTAAGCAAACACACAAACAAGTGAAACTAATCCAAAGCGTGCAATAAAAAAAAGAATTGGCGTGAATATAATGAAAATATCTACCAAATGAAGTATCTTGTGACCTTACTTTCTATTACAAAATGGAAAGATAGTAACGCCCTCCATTACACAATTGGAGTCAGGTACCTGCCACTATTACTAGTGATAGTATAATATCCTCTAGTTTGATCTAGTTTCTGTTCCATTATTATATCTCACTCCATCAGGATCACAATTTACTACCGCATGTATACGATATTTCCAACGTATTTCCATATTTAGTGATCCTCCAAGTGAAAATTGTACTCACTATCGGCATTTTTCATTTAAATTGGACATGCTGCAACTATTTTCTCTAAAGAGCCAGCGTTAACTAGCAATTACCGTAAGTTATGTTACTGTCATGAAGATAGTTTTACAGTTACGCCCGAATACAAAATATTCCAAAGCTATAGTGTTATTGATGCACTTGCTGCATACAATATTTTCCTACGTGTATATAAAAGCCCAAACATGTCATATTTATGTTGCTCAAAAAAGGCTTAAAGTGGGGTAGACTTGAATGTTTATGTTTGTCATTATGGCTGCTATATTATATTTGTCATGATGACCAAAGCGCTGTAGTAGAATGACAGATTAGTGCAATAAAGAACCAGTTTTTTCACTATAGTTCAATGGAGTTTTGTTGTTTGCATGAACGTAAAAAAAATTAATGGTAAAATATGATATTTATCTATAACACTTAGTACATAGCGAGTGAAATTTTGAAAATGTCATTAACTATAACTACACCATCCGAAAATTTATTTGTACGAGCATGAAGTCGTTGTATCGGAACTAATTTTCATTGAGTTGTTTTAATTAATTTTTTGTAGAGGCTTTTAATAAATCGACGAAATATTACCATCGATATAACCTGTAACTAAAAGTCGGTTTTATTTGATTCCGCTGCATTTTGTTATTAATTAAAACGATAAATTTCACTAGTGCTTTATTTTAGTTTAGTTGGGAGTTCACATGGACGAATTTGATATTTGTTTTTTTGTATTATAAACTGCTTAAGTTGCAAATTGATGTAAATAATCGGAGCTGAATGTGTTTTTAATCACATTTTGAATTAACGCATTCATTTTGAAATCTTGATTGTGATAGGGAAAAATTAGAATAATGCGATATTTATTAGGGTAATGTAATGAAAAATTCAGATTTCAAGACAACTTAATATCAATATTATAGTTTAATTCTTTATAAGTAATAATCTACGCATTGCAGAATGAAAAACGATTTGGAATGAATCTTGC
The DNA here is from genome assembly GCA_910591695.1 of Galerucella pusilla. NCBI lineage: Eukaryota > Metazoa > Arthropoda > Insecta > Coleoptera > Chrysomelidae > Galerucella > Galerucella pusilla. The sequence continues at coordinate 2,550 of CAJUYI010007628.1, forward strand.
CTCCATCGAAATACATACCTGAACGTAGTATACTGAGGATAAAAAACTACTTGTACGTGGTGGTACATCTCTGTGGATTCAAACTAAACATCAGACGTAGGTACTGTAGTCACGTGCCAAAGGGGGAGTATATGTTACGAGGCAAAGTCCTGGTCTACAAACCCTTGGAATCCCTGACTAACGAAATAATAAACATCATCAGGAGCCAGGTGAGGAGAGTGACGTAATCCTCACTGGTCACATACCCTAAGAAAGCAAATGCATACTGTTCACATATGTAGGGAGGAGCTTATTTGTCCGTTGTGCATGGAAGAGGACGAGACAGTCCCACACATAACCTTCGGATAATAAACACTTGCTCATTGGAGATATAGACTTCTAGAATTTCTAGAGGATTTCTCCAAGGAGGACCTAGTGTGAAGACCGTAGAGCATGATAGAAGCTACTGGTCTTTTCACATAAACGGTAGAACCAAGAGCACAAAAAGACTACTGGCTGGGGTGCTAAGGTCTTGGCTTTGATCGGTGGTATAGTTGAAATAATACCTTTCTTGGTGTGCGTCATCGATTGTTAATCTCCTTCTATCACATTAAGTAGGAAGGAATGGAAAAAATGGCAGGTCTGTGATTAATCCTAATAATAATATCACAATAATGAACCGTTTGAATGTTTTACAAACGTTAACCCTAATCTTTGACTTACAAAAATTTGATTGGTTGATGTTTAGATCACGCGCAAGCGCAACCTATCAATCGAGAGCTCAAACTACTATGAAGGCGTTACTTTCGTAGCGGCAATGTGTCTTACGTCTTTTTCTACTGTCACACTGACAGTTCTTGTCAGGTGTGTACTTTGTTGCTCACGGTCAATTATTATTTATGAGAAGTGAATATTAATCTTAATGTTATATTTATATGAATAATACAAAAATATGCATGAATACACGGAAAAACATTAGTATTTTGAAAGTTCTCATGTATTTTCAGTTAGAAAAAGAAGCTGGTAATTATTAATTTCATAGCTTTCTCGGCTTTGGCTTAATACGATCCTGATGATTTTATTTATCAAATTTAAGGTTAGCTATATGTCAAAATAGCAAATAAAATAAACGACATGCCGAAAACCCGGATATACGTCACAATCGATGACGCACACCAAGAAGGCTATTATTTTAACTATACCGAACTAATACTGATACAGTACAGTATACTGAATATATTTTGTTAAAGGAAAGACCAGTCATAATTTTACACGGGCAATCATTTCATAGACAGGATCAAATTGAAAAATGGTGATTGATATAGTAATCTTACCCAAGGTAAGGAGACTCTGAGGGCTCGACAAATAAATATAAAATAAATACTGGCTAAAAGAATGAGCTACAAATAGAGAGCTTCCCAATTTTTTTTTATTCAATAATATCATCAATCCCCAATTATAGTTAAACGTGTTATTTAAAATCGTTTCAAACGATCACTATAGCGCTCCAAAGCGTTTGACGTCCATCAGTATGATCAACCCAAAGAGTATAATAATTGAATTAAATTTTGCGTTTCCATGAAATTTGAATTATTTTATCAGTTGATTCGTCCTTTTGTCGTTGTTGATTTTGTGGAGGTGACCACGTTTGTAAACTTTCAATTAGGTACATCAAGTAAAATTTCACATAAAAAAATATAATTTTCCATAGATACAAATCAATAAATTACACGTAATTTCCTCCCAGAATTATATTTATAATGTAAAATAGCTCCAAAATAGTCAACGTAAATCGTTATCTATTCTTTTCTGAATAAAACTAATGTTCGACACAATGTATCAGCTTCCACAATTGATCTACGAGTAACAATTCAACGTTACTTGAAAATGTAGCCCGAGTTTATGTTCACGGAACGGTCAATTTCCGATTCACTTGAAATCACGAACTTTGTTAGAATCAATTTGGCACAATACGTTCAACGTAGCTCGCGAAAACGAACAGTACCCATAGAAAAACTTCTACAATTCTGAAACACATTTAATCAAATTAATGTATTGCCTCTATTTGTTTTTTGTTTCATGTGACAGAAACTTCTGCATGGAGGACGTAGGTTTGGGAAATTATGATTGAAATTTGGAACACGGCAATGGAAAAAGATCATGAAAATAAACGGAAGTGATGATGGTAGAAGGGAACGCGGATGAACTGAAGATTCTTGTGGAAAAATTAAGAGGGTTGATGATTCCCAATATTCAAGAGTAGTGGTAGATCGAAAAAGAACACGCCAATCTTAATAAAATCCAGGAGATTTATGAGCTTGAAAAATTTATAAATTGATGGAAGGGAGATTTGAGAACCACCAAAAAGTATATTGTGTCGCGAAGGCAGAACATAGACTAAAGAAGACCATGGCAATTAACCGCATGGGCGAGCGAAGCTGATGGCTAAAAGCGCTCATGAATTGTTTTAGAGATGTGTGAGACACAACTTTCATTCGCCTACCAATGGAACGAAAAATTCCAAAATAACAAAAATTTTCAAAAAGATATGAAAATAATTTAATCAGAGACTAGGTAGTGAAACACTGAAAAAATGAATATTATCTTTGTTAATATTTTAAGTGTTGATATGATTCACTTCCACCTTAATAATGATAATACCATTTGGCTGACAATAGGGTAAATTCTATAAGAAGTGGTTGAAAATTAACGGTACACCGTTATATTTGACAAAGTTTCCGCTATTATAAATGTTTTAATCTATGGGTACATAGTCAAGATTATGATTCAAATTTCAACATGTATGGTATCCAATAAAGAGTTTTCCCTTAATACTTTGAAGCTCAATATGCATACAGACTAGCAAACGTGGGTAAGGAGATTGCCTTATTTTCAACTGTGCGTTAAAATTGAACATTTGCTCCTAATATGTTCTGGTAGAATAGCAGCTGAGTAAAATACATGCAACAAAAAAGTGTATTGGAGAAGGATCTAAAAGAGAAATATGGAGATATAGATAAACTGAGGTCTTGAAGTTCAATCGACTCCACACTGCAGCAGCGTGTTTCGAGGAAGAGTTGAACCAAGAAGGTCTTGAGAAAAAGTTATAAATGGTAAGTTAAAGAAACATGAACTGCAAAAATGCTACAATATGGGTGAAAAATAGACAAAAATGAAAAAATCTCGAACATTATACCCCATTTTATGACTTGTATTGAATTGATGGAAAAGTATTTGATGGTAGGCTGAATTGTTTTTGAACTATAGAATCCAAAATACATCACATTAATTTGTACATCACATGGTGAAAGGGAACCTCGACTTTTGTCTAGGTCAATAATTTCTTTTCAGTATATGTGAAAGCACAATCATTTTTAAAGCTGATAAAACCCTTATATTTTCAATAATAAATATCAAGAAACATGCAATCATCTTTCCCATACAGAAAACGCTGTTCTCAAATATTTTCGACGGCTTAAATTTTATTTTCAACACCAAAGCGAATGCAGCTCCATAAAAGAAAATAAAATTTCGACAAATTCGGTTAAACGAATCATACATTCTTCAACGGCTGAGACTGAATTTTCACCGAAGAGATGTTTTTTTTTTTGTTAAATGACGGAAAGAGTAGGTATTCCAATTCGACGTGTTCTCGACAAGTGAAAAAAATTATTTTCCTGGAAATATTCCATTTAATCTTGTCTCTTCTATATTCTCCATTTTCCACTTATCTGTTCGGTTGGTTTCCGATCAGGAAATTGAACGTTCCACTCACCGCTTCATACACAGTAGCTTTAAAATAGAAAGCGTTCACAAATGCACCTTGAAGTTGTTTCAGGATGAGCTAGCTGTACTACAAATAATAACAGATGTATAATTTTTTTTTGTTTTTCTCCTTATTTTTATCTCATGAGGTGATTAGGTTTGTTTGATGAATATTGTGAGTATACCCACCCTTGATATTTCAAAAATGCTGAGACGATTCATTTACGAATAACATTTCTAGCATAAAAATATTCAATAATTTCTCAATAATCAATTTTTGTTGGAATAGACAAAGGGTCTGTCTATCCGGTTAACTCGAATAGTAACCAGGTCCATTATAACTGGCTTATCACCAAAAAGTAATTTTCAGTTAGGAAAAATTCTGCGCAATCATAGTTTCATTTTATACATTCATAGTCTCACCACTCCTTGTGCTAGTTGGGTTACAGTGCGACATATTGGAAAGAAATAAAGGAGCACGTCAACTTTTAACCTAAAGGGGACACTTTTTAGCGCTAACGTCTGATTCACCACCTCTCTTCTAGAGATACCTCTTAATTTTTTTCAAATTTCTATGCAATCATTTTGTTTTGCCTTCGATACCAGCCTTCCATTGTTATTTAGTCGTTGTTTAAAATCGGTTCTCTCCCAACTTTTCGTATGCCCCTGTGTTATGTTATTAACTAGGAGCCTGAAGAATACCTTGAAAAAAGGTAGAACGTATCGCTGGACACATGGTAGGAACTTTAGTTACTTTTAAGCGAAAATTAAGTAATACATCTAACGTTATAGATAAACAATTTGCATATTCCTCGGTGGTCGAGTAGTAAGCAAACCAGACTCTCACGCGGTAGACCCGGGTTCGATTCCCCGTGAAGAAGTTTTTTTTATTGTTAATTTTATTTTTAAATAATTATTCTGCTTAATATTAATAACGACAACAGGTTGACGTTTGGAATATTTAGCAAAATATTCATTATTATAGATAATGGTACGGTACCCTTCATGGATGAGTCCGACTGGCAACATCTACTTATAACAGCATCGTATATTTAAAAAGGGAAACCGTAGCATTATACAAATTGGACATTCAAGAACTGTACATTTACCACAAAAAAATTAGTGGAAACATAAAATTGAGTTGTTAAAGCTTCGTCCTCGTGCGATATGACCATCATATCCACACTAGTTGGACAAACTACTATTTCTATCAAAATATGCCCTTTTACATTTATAAACAACCTGCCAAATGTCAAATCAATTTATCCATCCATTTTAAAGTTATCGAATTAAAACATTCAAGTTTTCAAAATTTCAACACTCTGTATCTCGAAAAGTAAATGTGCTAGACCCCTTAATCCTCACATCATTTTGTCCAATTTTACGAGAGGAATCTACATGCAAACGTTGTAATTACCCTTAACGTTCGAGGTACTTATAATACCATTTTTTGCGCGATCGTATTGAAATAAATAAATAAATAAATAAAATAATTTAAATTTCTTCGAAATCAACGAAGTGTCAAAAGTGACATTTATACTTCTTGATCAGTTTAAAATATACTTTGCATTTTGGTGAAATTGTTTTTATGTTATTTATTACTTTTCGGCGTCTGAACGGTAAGTAAATCACTTACCGACGTGTTAAACTTAGGAACCAGTAAACACAACCTACCGTCCTGACAACCGATGCAGTGAATGAACAAAAAAGATCAAAATTATGGAAATAATAGTAAAAATTTATCCGAACAAATTCAAGTAGATCACCAGCACTGCGAATACCAGCTTTGCATAGAATTTTAATATAGCATCGGTGGTTCAGTGGTAGAATGCTCGCCTTCCACGCGGGCGGCCCGGGTTCGATTCCCGGCCGAAGCATATGAATCGCTGCTTCGTAAACGAGAGAGAGACTCAGGAGAGAGCACACGCACACAAGCAGGGCACATAACGAAGCAACGTAACATAACGTAACGTAACGTAACGGTCAGATCTTTTGCGTCGCGACCCCCGGTCGCTCAAACATAACCTTACGTAAATAACTAAAGTTCCAAAAAACGTCGGTTATAATTCGTTGTTGAATCAATCACAGCTGAGACTGGCCACAAGATTAATGGAGTTTCCACCAATAGAAACGTAACGTGTAAATCGAATCCGGTAAGAGTATACTTCTCGAAAAACTTGTGCCGTGCCGTGTGTAATAGTAGCACATTGTCTTGAATGCAAGCTTTCACACAAGACGGTTTGATGTCGGAATCGTACACGGCTGCCGTCAAAGCACTACCGGATGACTGCAACGGCAACAGAAAAACAGACAAGTTATTCTTTTTAGAAGGTTTTTGGTCTCTCTATCGTGCAGATGTGAATTTTATTGAATAGTGAAAAAAATAGAACGAAATAATGGTTATTGAAATTGATAATGAACTACTAATTACACACAAAACAGATATTGGAGTGCTGGAAGGAAATTTGTAGGATTTTGAAGATTAACTTGACTTCTCGCGATGATGATATATCATTATTAACAATAAGCGTCTTCTTCTTTTATCCATCCTGGTATAATTTGATGAAAAAGACTAAGCGCCGTCTACTACCGTGTGCCGTGTGAACACAAACCAAAATACACGCGGACGTCCGAAAACCGTGAATGTGAAAGAGGGCTAAGTCACTTTTCTGTATTTTAATTCAATAAGATAACACGGATAAAGTATTGTTCCATAAGAATATAAGTGATACAAACATTTCCGTATTTTTTATTTTATTCGGCATCAAACAGTTTACATAAAGAGGTTCTCTTACACACTTCTACTCTGTAGAGCTAAAGTAGCTGAAAGCTTCGACACAATGTCATTTCGAAGTATCTACATCAAAGGGTGAACATTGTCGGGCAATCCTATTCTCCTTAACAGAGTCGACAAAAGCAGATTCAGGTTCTTTTATTGTCTTGTTTATGCGAAAAGTTTATGCATTTTATTTTGGGAATATACAAGGGGAGTGTATGGGATGGAGACTTGTTTTCTGATGAGTATTTGATTTCGAGGACTAGGGTGGAATTTGACAGAAAAAAAAAACACAAATAGACTTTGAATTGATCTCGCAACTATCTTATATAAGCTATTTGGAAAACATACTTGCATATGTTAGATGATTTTGTGCATTACATTTAAATACCTAAGATATTGAAGTGATTATACAGGGTGTCCCAAAATTTTTTACGGGCTGTAACTCAAGAATTAACGAATAGGTTTAATTGGAAATTGGATAATCTTTTTGGGACCTACAGTCATCTTATCCAAGATATACAGGGTATCTGTGACGTCATCATAAAAGCAGGGACGTGATCGCAATGAAAAAAAAATCAATGGAAGAGAGAATCAAACTTATCTCAAATGAAAGAGTTTTTTATTTAAAATTCAACAGTGTATCACACTGAGGGTACTCAAGGGGGTAATTGCACCCAATTTCCAGTTGAATGTTTATTTGTAACAATAACCAGAACATTTCGACTTAACAGTGATTTTATGAAAAATGTTCAAAATGGCCTACGTCTGCAATACCACAAGCATCGAACCGTCCAAGTAGTTCACGTGTACATGCGCATTTATCATCTCTTGCGTAAGGTTATTACAAGCTTGTTGAAAGTAAACAATGAATTGAAAATTTTGTATAATGATCCACTTAAGTCACTGTGATACACTGTTGAATTTGGAATATGGAGCTCTTTCATTTTTGAGCTCAGTTTGATCTCCTCTACCAGTGAATTTTTTTCATTGCGATGATGTCCCTGCTTCTACAATGTTGTCACAAATATATGGATACTTGGTATCCCAGAATAAAAATGTTTGAATCGCTGGCACTTAGCACACTATCTAGTTGTATACCAGTATGGGGTCTGAGGTACGTTGACATCGTGGAAAAAGTTCAAATTTATTTCCTGAAACGAGTCCTGCAAGTTCAAACCAATACCCCCGATTTTGTCATGAGACTGGAGACTGGACGTGTGAAGTTTGCATATAATGTATTCAAAATGACGTATAATTGGTTGTGCAAAATATTAGCTATGAATGAAAGACGCCTTTCCTTTCTATGTTTCAAACGTCAACTCCAACTTATGAATGAATCGGGCAATTTGAAGTGTAATTGGTTGGCACAAGTCAAACAACTCTTCATTATAACCGACTCTCTTGAAATATGGGATAATTTGAATACCTACTAATTTGTTGGAAAAATATGAAAATATTATATTTAAAAAGTACTATGAAAAATTGCATGCTGATGATATTTTACTGATGCAGCGTTGTTCCTTTTTGTCTTTATATTCATCATTCACTATAACTGAGGAGCCAAGTAACTATTTATTGTTAAAATTACCCATACAGATCACCCGTACAATTACCCAGCTACCACTGAGTAATAAACACAGGTTACGTTTCACGTACAGAGCGATTACTATTTGACTGTCCAATATATACGACTATGAAACCGAAGCTTAACTGTTACTTGTGTCTGGATTTCTTCATTAGTGCCCATGATAATTTAAACAACACATTGAATGCTTTTATCTCCATTTACATTTGGAATATATTAAAATTGGGATCATTTATCATTAACTAATAATTAAGCTTTATATAGGTTTCAATTAGTTTTGTTGAATATCCTTCGTTTTTTTTCTCTCTCTTCACCTTTATGTGTTGTATACTAGGTAATTATTGTTTTTCTTTTTTTTGTTACTTAGATTTCATGCTGTAAACTATTTTGTTTTAAGAGCAATAAAAGTATTATTATATTATTATTATTATTATTATATCTTTTGTATGTTCCTTGTGGTATATTATTCATTCTTTTTTTAATTTCTTGGGAAATTAAACCACAATATTTTTAAATTCTTTATTTCAACGTTTCGGTAGCGCTCCAGCTACCGTTGTCAAGAAAAAATAAGTAGAAATTAATTTTTATCTCTAACTGACACAACAGTGACAAAAAGACAATCAAAAATTATTTTGAAGTTTAAGACTGCAAAATTTTGTTATCAAATTTTCATTAAGGTCCATTCATAGTAGATCATATCTGTGGCAAAATGTGAAATGAAATATTTCATTTTATGACATTCCAACGATATGATAGTCTACTAGAAATGGAATCCAGTGAAGTGCACGTTCCAGGAACAGTTTTTATTGGGATAGCGCGTTTTTTTCGCTTATATTAGAAATGTTGTTAATAAAACGCGTTTCTTGATAGTTTTTTTGTGTATGAATATTTAAGTTTTTGAAATATGTATACTCAGTTTTGTGATTTTGTGTATTGAAATGGGTATCGATTAACAACTATTCAAATTATAAATCATAAGAAAACCTGGATAAAAACTTATGATGCTTATGCTTATGATCCTGATAACGCAGGTAATTGATTATTGGAAATTTCTCTTTCTAACATTGGTAACCAAATTTGACTACATTCGGCTGAAATACTAGCTACACATTTATCTGCATTTAGTTGTATTGAAGCACTTCCTTTGATTTTCCGTCTTTTATTATTGGGTTCTTTCAATATTATTTTTGATGAATCCCATTGAATTTGATGACCCTCTTCCCA
>CAJUYI010007629.1:0-11034 GCA_910591695.1 Galerucella pusilla
GATGGACAATGACCTAGGAGGACAACTCCTCGGGAGGATGTACAATGTGTCACATGTGGCCTAAGTGCTGTAAGCCTACACACTCACCCTCCCTACTCTATAGATACAGAAGTAAATGTGAATAATGTGAAATTAATTTTCCTTTTTACTACTAATCCCAAAAAGTGATCACACGTGGTTTTCAAATCTGTTGTCAATTGTTCGATTCAAAATTGTTTCTGCTTGCTCAGCTCCTTCGCCAAAATATCGAGTATTCGCTTTCTCCAATTTTCACAATAAAAGTAATCATTATATCTGCAATATTTTCACGAATTCAAATTCATTAAAACATTAATTGTTATTCCCTCCTGGAACTCACAATTCAATTTTTATGCAAATGTAACTTACCATGAATATCTAAATATTAACAATTTATTCTTTATAATATTTTAAGTCAATATTTAATTTTATTGTGGACATTTGATAAAAAATATTTAGAAATGGTGGTAAAGATAATTCGTACATGGCATCATCTCTATATTTGTTTATTAATGTTTAACTACATTATCAGCAAGGTGAATACGTGTGTCAATGTGTTGGAAAACAAGAATAAATATTTATATTTTTATTTCAAAATTTACTCCAAAAAAATCATAGTTATTGTAAATAAAAATGTATTGAGACTTACATATTCACGAAAAATAAGTTTAAAACCTAAAAAAAGAGGAAAAAGTCTTCTAGCTCTTTATGTTGGTATAGTCGGTATCCACTCTGATGCAGCTTGTGCTGTATTCCTTCTTTCTCCTGTGATTCCTGAAGCAGTGAACTTTACTAGATATAAAAAAAGCTATGTTAAAAAATGATCAAAATCAATTGCAGATGCTGAGACTCGTATCCGTCGTGATCAACAAAGGAAAAGTCGGTAACGAACACGTAGATATATTATTAGCTTTTACAATCGATTTTCGGCAAACTTTAATCAATAAACGTCAAAGGCTACGCATGACAAGGAAATTCTACGATAAAAAAACAAAAAACTGTTTTATATGCACGATATAACCCACTATACAATTTTTTCTGTTATTTCTTGGGAATCAAACCACAATAAAGTTTCTTATTTCTTTTTATTTCGACGTTTCGGTAGCGTTCCAGCTACTTTTGTCAAGATTTAATAATAAAATAATTTTTGGTCCCTATCTGACACAACGAAAAAAATATGACAACTCAATGTCTTTCGGGACACATAGCCCGAGAAGTAGTTGTTGTTTCTTAGTGAACGGTCTCTGTTTGATTGAAAAGTAATTTTCAAAAACTTTATAGGCGTTATATAATAGTGTTGAATTATTATCTTTGAAAGAATTAAGAAAATTGGTAATCAATTCAATATTCGAACTAGCTTCAAATCTAACAATACGTTGAGATCTATACTAACAAAAACGAAACCAAAAAATGAAGAACAATCTTCAAAAAATTGCATATATCAGATATCTTGTGAATGCGACAAATTCTAATTAGGTGAAACATCTAGCTAGACCATTGAAAGTCCGAATAAGTGAACATAAAAAATATATCAAAGATAGGGAGTTCTTTAAGTCAGGTATTTGTAAACATGCTTGGGAAGAGGGGCATAAAATTCAATGAGATTCGATAAAAATAATATTGAAAGAGCCCAATAATAAAAGACGAAAAATCAAAGAAAGTGTTGCAGATAAATGTGTAGCTAGTATTTCAGCCGAATGTAGTCAAATTTGGTTTTGGTTGAAATAATACCCTTCTTGGTGTGCGTCATCGATTGTTAATCTCCTTCTATCACATAACGTAGGAAGAAATGGAAAAAAGGCAGGTCTGTGATTAATCATAATCAAAATATCACAATAATGAACCGTTCAAATGTATTACAAACGTTAACCCTAATCTTTGACTTAAAAAAATTTGATTGGTTGATGTTTAGATTACGCGCCAGCGCAACCTATCAATCGGGAACTCAAAATACTATGAAGGAGTTCCTTCCGTAGCGGCAATGTGTCTTACGTCTTTTTCTACTGTCACACTGACAGTTTTTGTCAGGTGTGTACTCTGTTGCTTACGGTCAATTATTATTTATTTGAAGTGAATATTAATCTTATTGTTATATTTATCTAAATGATACAAAAATATGCCTAGATACACGAAAAAACATCAGCATTTTGAAAGTTCTGAAATATTTGCAGTTAGAAAAAGATGCTGGTAATTATTGATTTCATAGCCTCCTCGAATTTGGCTGAATACGATCCTGATGATTTTATTTTTCAAATTTATGGTTAGCTATATGTCAAAATAGCAAATAAAATAAACACGACATGCCAAAAACCCGGATATACGTCACAATCGATGACGCACACCAAGAAGGGTATTATTTCAACTATACCAATGTTGGGAAAGAGAAATTTCCAATAATCAATTACCTGCGTTATCAGAATAGCATCATAAGTTTTTATCCAGGTTTTCTTATGATTTATCATTGGAATAGTTGTTAATCGATTCACACTTCAATACACAAAATCACCAAACTGAGTTATACATATTTTGGAAACAAAAATAATCATACTCAAAAAAGTAACAACAACCGCGTTTTATTAACAACATTTCCTAAATAAGCGAAAAAAAGCGCTATCCCAATAAAAACCGTGCACTTCACTGGATTCCATTTCTAGTAGACTATCATATCGTTAGAATGTCATAAAATAAAATTATTATTTTATTTCACGTTTTACCAGAGATGTGATCTAATAATAATATAATATTATCTAATAATAATGGACCCTAATAAAATTTGACAACATAGTTTTGTAGTCTTAAACTTCAAAATATCATTGATTGTCTAGTTGTCATATTTTTTTCGTTGTGTCAGATAGGGACCAAAACATTTTTTTATTACTAGTTAATCTTGACAACGGTAGCTGGAACGCTACCGAAACGTCGAAATGAAAAATAAAAAACATTATTGTGGTTTGATTCCCAAAAAATAAAAGAAAAAAATATTATTTTCGACGTCTATTGATAACGCGCTTTATACTAAAATATGACAATCATAACAGAAAACTGTAATTAAGTGAGTAACCTATGTTATTTTAAACTAAAATTCGTGATGTATGGAAAAGTCTTTGTGTTCCAGCAGTAAGTTTGCTTCAATCTCTTTTATTTATTGTAAAAAAATACAATTTGACAACGCCGCTAAAACCATCACCTGATCACATAACAATCCAAATTTGTGAACATAGACTTAAGATTTTAGTGTGCAATTCTATAACCTATAAGTGTCAAAGATAATTATGTTTAAAATATTTCTAAAATTTGGCAAAATTTAAGCATTTTTTAGGATTCTTTGTGAAACAGACTTACATTCAGTTTAAAATAGTAACCTTCACAGTTTAAATTGGAAATATTTAACGTAGAATAGCATTGAATAGTGCTGAAAAAGTACTGTTTTTCCAACTAAATTTGTAATGTTCATATTAACTAATTTATGATACAGCGAAATTTTGTTCTAAACTGCTCTATTTAAGGTGAGCTATCAAACAAATTTAAAATTAACGAAAAATTCTGAGGGTCTACCAGAACCAGTTTTAAGTTAAAACCAATGATATAGAAAACATTCCGAAGAGAAAGGTACCAACGAAAGGTTTTGAAAGAGACGTGGACTTTTAGCAAAAGTACCTACAGTTTTCAGAAGTAGGAACTAAAAAACCGGCGACTTCCATGAAAATATAAACTGGGAAAACATTTACTACTATTCACTTTTAGTAGACCGATTTCAATAACAACGTTGAATATTCTAAATATAGGATTTTTACGACAAAAAGACGATGATGTCATTTTTAGTTACTTTCCTGCTTATCAGAATAAATATTAATCTACCAACCGTAAATACAATTTATTCTTAACAGCCAGGGCAGTTTACAGCTAACGGGTTGGCAAAACTTCAAGACGTTGTCAGATCAACTGGTTAAATTCCCCAGTTTGATTTGACGTTTATCGATCATCGTCTAATATTTGCCAGTTTTTCTGGTGCTTTTAAATTCATTGTTTCTTTAAGATTAAAAAACAGTTATTTTCATAACTAACTATTTAAGCAAATCTGCAGTGTGTAGTTCCTGAACAGTAAATGTCAAGAGATGGTAACATCTTTGTTAAGCTATTTTTGGCAAGAATTCTGAAATGGGGGCCCGCTTCTCCCGCTTACTGCTGTAAGAGACGTAAGTAATAGTAGAATAGTCGCTATTTGAATTCATTATTATTAAGAACTCAATCAAACATCAGATTGACTTTTCTAGTTTTCGTTAAGTGAAGAAAAAAACTACAGCTTGGCAACATCACAATATTTTAAACTATAGTATCTGTTATCTCTTCTGGTTTGTTTCAGATTTTGAAAAAAATTATACCGGAACAGATAATTTTATGCGAATGTATTCCATATCCGTCCCTGCATATCACTAACGTTGATAGGTATTAGTAGTTGTATACGTACATTGTACAATAATCCATTCAAGTTTCGATAAAATCAAATCTGATTTCTATTATTAATAATGCTGACAAGGTTGTTACTCCAAAAAAAGAAATCTGGACCGAGCTCGGAACTGACTTGTCCTTGAAACGCTTTCATCTCAAATGCTATCAATTTAATTGGATTTTATGTTAATTGCTCGATTGCCAGTTATTAGGTACTTATTTTTAAGGTTCCATGGTGACCAAATTAATCTTTATTTTTTTATAAATAACGTTATTTCTACTTTATATCCAATATAGAAAGTAACGGAAGCTGTTAAAACCGTGGAAAACAGTCTTGAAAAAAATTGTTCATAATAGTTACAAAAATTCAAATATAGTATTGACAAGTCAGATACTTAATATTTTGAAAACAACTTCAACTTCATTGTAGTTCTAGTGGTGAGTGGAGAGTAGGAAAATTCAGCGAATACATGGAGAAGATTAGGTTTGCTGGGAGCCGTTATTTCGACAACAATCATCTGTTAATATCTGCTGAAGAAGTGAAGGCAGCTGTAATTAATTCATAATCAGATCTGCGATGTTTTTGGAACACATGATGATGGACAAAATGGTTAGAAAATAAGTTGAAGCTTGCAATCATGGTCGCAACAATGTTCTTGACGAGGAGTAGACCATGGCAAACAAAATAGTTATTTACCTATGTATTAAGAGCGAAAAGTGATTCATTATTGCTTGAGAGTAATGGAGAGAGTAATTACTCGAAAGCAATAATGTCACGTTTTTGCTCGTAATACACATTTTTTCAAAAAATTTTCTGCAATCACTTAATTGTAACTATTAAAAACAAATATAAAGTAGAAAAGTAGAATTCATAAAAACTTTCAAAATCAGTCAGTTTAAATATGTCAATTCAAATATGTTTCAAACTTTTATATCTGTCAGTGTTTGTAATATAGGTTGTTATGGGCAACGAGCGTTTTGCAATTTTTTACGCTCGGCGAGCGTAAAGTAACTCTTCTCAAGGCAAGCGAAAAGCCTACTTTTCAATGTGATTGTAGAAAAATATGATTTTTGGTATATTTGGAGAAAGTTGATATTTGATAATAATAAGAGGGGTACAAAGCTAAACGTTTAGGCAGATATTCAACATTCCGTGAGCGTCTTAATGCCAAGTGTTACGGATTTCAAGCAAAACTGTCACATATGATAAAACCTGACTGTGGGAATTAAAACAGAAATTCATAACTTCGTCTACTGACGACCAATTCAGAACAAAAGTCGCGCTATGTTGAATAGAGGAAACGTTGTGGTTTACGACAATGCCGACCATACACCCAGGCAAGCGAACTCAAGATCTAATCGCATCATTTGGCTGGTTACACCTTGATCATCCTCCATACATCCTAGATCTAGAGCACAGTGACTTTGCCTCTTTTTGAACGATAAAAAGGTTGCTGGTCGATATATGAATAATGCCTGGTGGCATACTTTTAGAAGTTGAAGGGCACTGTAGAGCGGTATCACAAGATAGGATACTGTTTGGTCTAGCCAAAATATTAAACATCGAAATAATTTAAAGTTTTTATATATATTTTTCCTTCTAAGTTGAATTCTTAAGAAACAGTTTTATGTGAAAAAATAAAACTTAAATAGTTTGTTTGGGGACACCAAAATCTGAATAAAATATAAAATATAAAATATACACACTTTTCTTATCATATAAATGAAATCGATATAAATATTATAATTTAGTACCTATATCAATGAGTTTATCTATATTGTATGTGCTTTCGAGCCAATATTTGTAGGCAATGGTATATTTACAGTTTAAAGTAAGTGCATTTCAAACAGTAGCGTAACAAAAACTCTTTTTTTGTATTACTTTTATTAAGTCACTTTCTATGGGTTAATTTGCTCGCAAGTGCTAGGTGAAGCATCTTTGAGGTCTTGATGAGGTGATTTAACTTCTAAAACCTCATACTAGGTCTATTAGCAATTTTTTTCAGTCTTTTCGTATTTCTTGGTCTTAACAATTCCTCTAGTGGTGTATTTGGATGAGTTTCTATGGTTTTATGATTCTCCTCTGTTCTGTTCTCCTCTGTTCTCTGGGCACTCCCAGGTCTACGTGAATGGTGTGATTTGATACAAACCATGGATCATCTACTAATTGACGGAGTATTTTCTATGGGAATATCTGGATAATATTTACGTTAAAGTTTGAAGCGCAGCTCGACTCCATATGTACATATAGGCTTAATGACAGTTTTGTAGATAAGGATTTTGTTTTTCAGTGAACAAAAACTGAAAATATCAAGAGCGCGCTGATTTTCTTATTAGATATCAAAGGATCCGCTATTTCATACAATGTTTTTTAATTTTAAAGAACTATCCAAGTCCATTTCTGAGAATTAATATTTTTTTAGTAGAAGTACCTAAATCTTTCTTTTTTACCTTTGTAGAATCTAGAATTTCCTCTTGCAGTGTATGATTTTAAAATATTTTGTTATTGTTAACGTTTAATTTAATTTACAATTACAGGTGCCTATAATGTAATACGTATTGTTAACTATCCAAGTTACATATATGCCTTTTACCATTGTATTCGTATTGACTATCACCAATGTCAATAGATTTTTAATTTTGATTCGATGTGCCGCCGAAAAAAAAGCAGTTATAGTGTGCCGTAAGGAGAGAAAGTAGGTTTAGCAAACTTTTTACTACTTACAGTTAGTAATAAAAGTTTCAAGTAGTAAATTCCGCCTACGGATCGGAAGATACATGTACAGAAATTTAAACTATATTTCGCTAGAAAAACCACATGACATTTCATTTGATCATTGATAATTCTAACAGGTTAAAGAAGGACTATATTGGCGTTATCTTTCTCTGATATTTTTTATATTCTTATCTATGTGAATATTTATTTTATAGTTTCAGGTATATCAAGTTTATAAACCATAAAATATGTTTTAAATAAAACTAACCAATGGTCCTTAAAGATTAAAATGTAATCGGAAGCAGTAGCATCAAACAGAAAATAACTTATATCTGTCATTTAGTTGGAGAAAAGTTAAAAAATATTAGCTCGATTATGTTTTGATCGATATTTTTATGTAAATAACTGTGAATAATGCGGTAAAAGTTGAAATATATGCTAATTCACTGCTTTATATATAGATTCTGAGACATTCTAAATAAATTATATCAATTAGAATATGGATTAACGGAAATGTTTCAGTTTTAATACTGAACATTTGTCATTTTCAATTTCCGTGAATATTTTGTTTGTCAGTGGAATTTCTCTTCGTTAATCCGATTGTTAATTATTCGAGATAAAAAATTATTCTATGGTATTGGTTGCATTTTCTCCAATTTTTTTTTAATTTCAGTTCTTTATAGTGGCTCCAACCAATAAGGTTATTAGACACGAAAATTATAGGTACATGTACCGGGTGTCCCAATAAGAATGGCTCTCGGCCATATCTATTTAAAGCACGCCTCAGCGTGTTTAAATCGAACTTTAAAACACGCGCGTGTTTTAAAGTTACCGTGGCAACATCAACAACTCGAGAAACGAAGTCTAAATCTATGGTCTAAATTATGTCTAAATGACATTTTTTTTATTATTGATCTGACAGGAGTAGTTTTTAACGTCAAAACTTTCATTCGAACAATATTTAACAATGTCAAATTTATAAACTAAAATGGAAAGTGCCGTTGGTATTGTTTGAAATATTAATATTTCGATTTTTAAAATCTTATAGGAAATGGTATTTAAATTATTACTATTGACATTCACAGAACTCAATAAGGTTGAACTTCTATCAAAATACAAATTAGTTTATGTTTTTCTCATTTCCATGACAACGCAAGGTATACATCATATACATCACGAATTCATCCATTTGACATTAGTTCTTATTTCCATCTATGATTTCCATTTCTTGTTGTAGTGGTTATAGACCAGTATTTATAATTTCAAAGTGCACCAAAAATAGCGTAAAGTATTCGTGGATAACTGGTCTTTAAAACACTTGCTCTATTTCGAGCACTCCGGCTTCACCGTCGTTCAAAATCGCGCGTGTTTTAAAGACCTTAATATCCACTTATACTTTAATATACCTACTATTTTCTTTTAAAATATGTGAAATCAGTTCCGTGATTTTGATAAAAGTTCAAGTGATAAATCATAAGAAAACCTGGTTAAAATCGTATCTGCATGCAGTTGTATTAAAGCACTTTTTCAACCGAAACGTTGATATAAAAATATAAAAATATAAAAATTTCCCAAAATAGTTAACGAAAAGAATAATGGAAAAATATCATCTCTAGCATTTGGAGACATTATAATGAACTCGTGAATGGCATTTTCACAAATTTCACAAATATACAATCTAATTATCTTCTAATAACATGTTTTATTGTAGATTGATGTATCTACCGACATTTATTGTTTCAAGATAAATAGTTTTTTCTTCATTTATTCCCATTATTGCAGAACAACTGCATGAAAACATCAATTATTATAAATAATAATTATATGTCATTGGAAAAAATTTATTTTCCACTCTCTGAAGAAGGATACTTTCAAATGAATTATACTTACAAGTTTCAAGAATCATAATTACTTTTACGCTGTCATTTTAGTTTTCAGTTATTTATTGTTTGCAATATATTAGAATAAAGTAATATAAATGTTAATAACAAAATAGTGTTTATTAAATAATTTTATAACCATTTCGATGGTTAACTATATTATAAAAAAAATTATAATTTATAGTGAATACGTGAACTGTAAATATGTTTATGGCATATATATTGACTATAAAACTATAAATATCTATCTTTGATAGAAGCATGTATAATTAAAAGGATTTAGTGAAGCTTTTGTAAAAACAGATATACCTAGGTATAGTAAAAACTATAATTATCGTTCTTCGATATTTGATCATTTAACATTCCATCGATTTCTCTTTTTTCAACTCTTTTCGGTTTTTATACGAGTCAGACTATGTACAGCGATGATCAAAAGTCTCCCGACAAGAAAATATCTTTTAAACAGATAAAATGAATTTATGAAATGCTGGAACGATAAATGAGACGGTATTCTGTATATTTTAGAGCAGCTGTCAAATGTTTTTGACGGCTGCGTTTAGCGTATGGCAACAGATTATAAAGAGAACAGATACGAATCTCGGTAAAACATCAAATGATTTTCAGCTCCGTCTTCAATGACCTTGGACCTATAAGTCAGTAGGTATGGCCGCGATGTTGGCAGTTTTAAAAATTTCTCAATTTTTTACCAAATTGCAGTGTTGACTCGGGGAATATAACAATTTCTAGTGCCGGATCCAGTTTTTTTGGAAGTTTCCACTAAATCTTCAAAACTGCGCCATGAATTAAAACAATAATCATAATCGAATTTATATTTATGCATTTATTCAATACTTATATGTACATTCTTATGATTTGTTATAAATAGTCATTACTCTTGGGAGATTAATTAATAAGTACATTTTTAGATAACACAAATAATTACAAAAATCAACCAAATTTTAAAGTACAAATAATTTTTAATTTATTTACTATGAAAGGGAATACAATATACACCCATGCAAGGAAAAATTTCGATAATAATTTGTAGCACCAAAGTTAATATCAAAAACTTTAAAATTTCTTATATATATATCATAGGCCGGGATATTAAATTACATACTCTCATCCTTTGGAAATCGAAAGAACTTTATTTTTCTTTCAGAATAAAATTCATTTGGACAGTGTCTGTATGAACAATACACTCCGCCGTGATGTTTATTCATTTTATAAGAATACTAGTCTATACCACTATATTTTTTAGTTAATATTACCACAACGCACAATCGATTGGTCAAATAACACAATTAATATCGCCGATTGCCGATTGAACGTACCTTCAAACAATGAAGCAAACAAAAATGGCGGTATGAATTTTGAGCACAGATTACAAGAGATTTTGAGCATATTTTGACGTGCTTATAAAATTTTTGACCTATGATCGTGAACTGAAGGAAATATTATGCAAATTGACAACCCAGTTGAGAAATTTTGCGAAACATCCCGAACGGAGTCGACATACGACGATGGACATTTAAATAGGTATGTCCACCCATCTCTCTCTCTCTTTTTACTGTTCTCTGCGAAGCTTTCGTATCTGTTCTCTTTATAATCTGTGGTAAGGCTCCAACAAAAATTTTTGTTACATAGGAGGAAGATTTTGATCAAATTCCTCACCTTTTGCTGTTTTTCTTAATTTTTTATTTCTCATGCCACAATTTTCAAGATTGGTTCTATTTACAACTTGTAGTAACTTACCGAAACCAATAGCAGACTGGTCCTATACTTTGGACAATACATTGTGTACTGACCAGGGACGTATATAAGGGGGGGTTTCGGGGGTTCAAACCCTCCCCATAAAAAATACAATGAAAGTACAATAATTTTTTATTATCATACTGCCGCAATATGAGTATTCATCGGGATGTGGCAATAGAAATAGATTCCTCAACATTTGTGAATAATTTAGCTGAA
>CAJUYI010007630.1:0-11880 GCA_910591695.1 Galerucella pusilla
GGCGCCCGGGGGTTTTTTGGGTCGCTGAATTCAAATATGGCATCGGCAAACACCCCCCGCACACCTGGTGCGCCTCAACCTGGACGTAGACGTCCTCTCCGAGAATTTTCCTGACAAGAGTGTCAAAAACAACCCAAAAATCATTGTGGGGGAGTTTTATGGGTCGCTAAAGCAGAATTTGACGTTGAAAACGATCCCCCGAGCACTTGGTGCACTGCAACCTGGACCTGAACATCTTCTCCTAGGCTTTTCCAGACACATTCGAAAAAGACGTTCAGGTCGAGGTTACGGTGCACCAGGTGCTTGGGGGATCGTTTTCGATGCTTTAGCGACCCAAAAAACCCCCCTTAACGATTTTCGGTTCGTCTTTTTCGAATGTGTCTGGAAAAGCCTCGGAGAAGACATTCAGACATTTTTTTTCGCGTATAATGACGCGACTAATAGTGTGTCCCACATTTTGACGGCTTATTACTCGAGAATGGAAAAAGATATTGATGTGCAGCTTTCGCTAAACTTCTTATATTTCCTTCAAATTTTTATCGACATAAGTTGCCAAATGTATATTTTTTCCCGAAAGCGCCGAAAAAAAAATGACCATTTTTGAAACGATAATTTCCAAACGTAAATTATCACATTCTAACAGGTTGGAAACGTTTTAACTCGAAAATGAGACAAGGGATTAATGAGCGGCTTTCACTGAAACTATTAGAAATGTTTAAATTTTTCATTACACCGTTTGCTTGTCTCAAAAGCTGTCTAACATTTTCGTAAGAAATTTACTTTTGTTAATTAATAAAAGTGACCAGGATAATATTCAGAGCCATTTTTGAGAGAAATACGCCTATACACGAAAATCGATATTAACTTGGGTACAACAATTTACAGAATCGGGAAAAAAAACTAGAAAGAAAGAAAACATTTAAAACAAACATTTTTATTTACATATAAGAACAAGGAACCAAACATAACTTCATAAAACACATCAAAACAAAAAAAATTATATTTAATAAATAAGTTGTTGTATGTGACGTCCATCTGCATCTCTACATAATCCTAATCTCATCCAAAAATTACTGAACGCATTAATCCCTTGTCTCATTTTCGAGTTATAACGTTTCCAAGCTGTTAAAATGTGATAATTCACGTTTGGAAGTTATTGACATGGTTTCATAAAAAATTAAATAATTGATACAATAATACACACACAGTAAAATAAATGTTCTATAGTTTATGGTGAAGAAGTTCTACGTCTTTGAGGAATTGGAGTAGAGAGGAAATTTGCTCAGAGCTGCTGAGGATCTCTTTGTAGTTTGGGCTTAGTTAAAGCTGTTGTCTTTGAACTGTATATTGGTGACACCCGGTCAAAATGAGCTTCATGGTTAGATTAGAGTTGCAGTTTGAACAAATGGGTCTGGCTTTAGAATTTAACTGTTTATAATTATTGAAACAACACAATCATCACCCTAAAAGATTAGAAAAAATAGTATATTATAAAGTACTTCAGTATTTTATGATAATATATTTAGTAGAATTGACAACTGACAACTGTAAAAGAAGAAGAGACACCTACCGATCTGTCCCTGTCCCGATCTGGCTAAGATGGGAAACTCATGTTCGAATGGGTCCTTAACCAGTGCCCAGATAATGTTGGACTCATCCCCATGGTAATGCCTACCAACCAAACCTACCTCAAACTTGCCGTTACTCCGGCCTTGGAATCACTACCCTAGCATACTTCAAGACGAGCGGTGGTCCCTCACACACTCTCCGTCATCTCCTTCCTACCCCTCACATGCCATGTCGAGTCCGTCTCTTCACCTAATCATGCTCTCTACTACGCCACTTATCTCCATCCATTCCTCTTCGCCCCTCAACATAATCTCCACCATATTTTCCCAATACACCGCCTCTCCCAGTTTATTTTCCAACTTCTTCAAAACCTCCTCGTTCTTCCTACATATAAACATCTAAACACATGTCCCACATCATCCTCCACTTCACATCTCTTGCACACCCCTGTTTCTCTTTTCCCAATCTTGTGGAGGTAACCCACTTTCGACCCATGCACTAGGTATATGTATAGTGCGACATATAAAACGCCCCGTATCTCTTAAACAGTTAATTTTATAGAGAGGACTTTTTTTTACTTAAAAATGTTGAAACAAAGTTATCTTCTGTATGTTACATATGTGCTGTAATCATTATTTCTTTTTGGGAAATTAAACTGCAATATTTTTTATGTTTTTTCATTTTAATGCTCCAGCTTTTTATAAAAAATTATTCCTTGATAACGGTATGAAGTCGAAAAGTGAGCACTTACGGAGATTTATCAACGGTTAAAATTTTCCAAGTCATTTTATAATTATAAATAAAAAACGATTCTTTATTCTCAACTTTAAAGCCCTATATCTCGTTAACGAAGGGTGCGAGCAAACATTCTCATGAAGTACTATACAGTTATTTTTGGTTTGAAATCCTGGGACAATCTGTATTTATAATAAAAATTTTCTTATATAACAAGTATTTTTTCAAGCCTATAATAATACCTACATTACTTTCAGTAGGAATAATCTATTATTTTACTAGTTCAATAATATTGAAAAACAATAGTAACCCCCTTATTAAATTCTTTTTTTTAATTTTTTGGGAAATTAAACCACAATATTTTTAAAAATATTGTGGTTTAATTTCCCAAAAAATTAAAAAAAGAATGAATAATATACCACAAGGAACATACAGAAGATATTTAGACACAAGGTATGGGCCATCTGTTCCCCTTATTAAATATTGTAATCGTTTGTGTAAACTTTGTGAAAATATTATTACAAAAATTCGCCAAGAATTACAATGTATTAAATCATCTTTATCTAACAATTAAGTTTTGTGAAATACTTTTTAATATTTTCGCATTTCTAACCATATACCTATATATATTTTTAAATATAATTAAATCATTTAAATATTAAAAGTATTAATATATTTCCAACGCCGCACCTGGATTTCTAGTCCGTCAGTTTCCAAGTAAAAAAATTTTAAGCGAAAAGCGTGCTTTGGATTTGACATCGAAGCTCGTAATTAAACTGCGTAGGTAGAGTGTGCTTTATAGACAAAGATCCTTTGTTCAATAAGCGTGTGTGAACTTGAAATAAATTGAAAAACATTAAAATTGAGTGCTATTAACGTCGTTTTCTTGAAAATTATTCGCGAATAGTGCGGTATATTAATAGTTTTTAATAGTGGAAGAGAAATTATCTGGTGTTTGGTAAGTTTATATATGTTATGAAATATTGCGCAATAAATTTTGTCCATACCTGTAATATGGATATTGAATATTATAAATCTTTAATGTTTCACAGTACATTTTCTTTAAAGACTTTTATACATAAAATAAATCATTAAAAGACATTCACTATTTTTTTTAGGTACTAGGTAGGTATATTGTAGAGAATTAATTTTAATTACACTATTTTACTTGACCCTTTCAAGGTCAAATTTCAATCTATCCAAACTACTGAGTATACCAGCTAATTAATTCATTGTTTTTAAATATATAATATGATGAATAATGAAACATACTTTGAGCCTGGTAACCACAGGTATTTTTTATTATTACTTAAGAACAGTTTTTGCTAAAATTCAGTACTAGATGGCGCCCTAAGTAAGAAACTTTGATTTTGATTATTATATTATATCGAAATATATTTATTGTACGATATAAAATCATAGTTTGTGTCGATTTATTCTAAATTTAGTTGAAGTTTGCTTCATAAACGAATTGTTAGTAATAAATTTAACGTGATTTAAACATCCAGGTTATGGAAATGGTTCTGTTCGGGCTTTATACAAATGGAAACTGGTGCAGTTCAAATCGAATATGGAGAGAGAGGTTACGGCATAGACATGTAAGTATATTTTATATTTTTTTTTATTGTTTTTCAGTTTACCAATGAATGTGTTTTATTACGATAGCTTTGTAGGTAATACAGATTGTCTCAGAAAGTTTTTTGCAGTGAAAATATTTATTCAGTAATGTAGAGTGTTTGAGAAACTTATTAGAATCAATAATCGATAAAATTAAACTTAAAATTGACTACACTTACATATTTATATGTATTATAACTATTTAAAAAAATATAAATTGTGGCTGACGCCATCTTCAAGTGGGAGTTTGAGTTGTCTTTCTGTAGTCAGCCTTAAAAACTATCAATAAATTAAAAAGCTCTTCAAGGTATCTTGTAGTAGTTTCGTATTTGAATGCTGGAGGGCGCATGGATATCTAGAATATTCTAAAAATTTTCTTTTGTAATTCTTTGTATCTATCTGTAAATAATTTCTGGGTCACTCTTGTCATGATAAAATGATAAAAAAAGGATACAAATATGTATATAATTCTGGACCAGTTCCATTACTATATCTCTTTGTATTTAAATAAGCTGATAAATATTATTATGCTTTATTGTCAAAAAAATGTCTTTAATTGTATGAAAAAAGTGGTATTGAACCTCAAACAATGGAATGAGAAAATAAAATAAAGTATTAACATATTTTTAAGGCCCAAGCACGTTTCTTATGTACTTTTTTTTCATATACAGTATGTCCCCCTAATTAGTTGGAATCATAATATGGAAAACTTTTTTATTATTAATTTTAGGAAGAAAAGTTATTCTTCATAAAAAGCTCTGCATTATCTAAAACCTATAATAGAGTCATCAAATATCAAAATTTTTCAGTCGTATATGAGGTTTGTTAAAAAATATGAATCTTACTTAAGAGAAAGTACATTTAAATTGGACAATATCGAAAAATGTTACTAAAAAAAGTTGGATATGTCGAAGAATTAGTATGAGTAAAATTTAAATTTGTTTGTTTCTAACATTAATATGATGTTAATTTTATAATTTGGTGTTTGAATGTATTTTATTATTTGCAAAATAAATAAATATGCACTTATTCCGCGATTTAAATGCAAAAAATATTAAAAACCATGGAAAACCTAAGAGATAATTATGTGTTTCGTAATCACAAGAGATGAATGTTCATTCTAAATGGAAACATTAGTAAAAAATAAAATAATCTGAAATTTCAATTTAGATCAATGTAATTACATATTTAATCGTAATTTTCAATTTTCTACAACTTTTTTCAGTAACATTTTTCGATATTGTCAAATTTGAAGGTACTTTACTCTTGAGTGAGACTAATATTTTTTGACAAACTTCGTATACGACTAAAAAATTTTGATATTTGATTACTGTATTCTAGATTTCAGATAATGCAGAACTTTTTATGAAGAATAACTTTTCTTCCTAAAATTAATAATAAGAAAGTTTTCCATGTGATTCCAACTTAGGGGGACATACTGTATACGATTCTGCTAATATAGCATTTAAAATAATAAACTTGTCAACTAAAACAAAAAGTCTATTAACTAAAGTAAATCCTGTGCTTTGAGTCCAAATCAAAATTCAAATTATTTGTAGGCATTTAAACTTTTCCAAGCCTCCATCTGCTCTATGGTGCCCAAACTGTATAAAAATACCATACAACTATATTAATATCCATATCTATAGATTTTTAAACCTATCTGAAACAACGCGGTATCGGTAAGTGGTGAAGAAACATGGCGGATATCTGTTATAAACGTAACAATGGCGTATGGTATTTTATGAAAGTATTAAAAACATTTTATGATTTTGTATATACAGGGTGTTTCATTAAGAATTATCCATATAGTAACTGGAGAAACCTCAACATATGAATATTTAAGCCAAAACACTTTCCCCTAGGCCGAGATATAGGGTATTTTATTTTAAATATTCCAAATTATTGGAACTTTAGTTCTTTACGTCAGGTTATGTTTGAGCGACCAGGGGTCGCGACGCAAAAGATCTGACCGTTACGCGTTATGTTACGCTACGTTATGTTACGTTGCTTCGTTATGTGCCTTGCTTGCGCGCTTGTGCTCTCTCCTTAGTCTCTCTCTCGTTTACTAAGCAGCGATTCATATGCTCCGGTCGGGATTCGAACCCGGGCCGCCCGCGTGGAATGCGAGCATTCTATCACTGAACCACCGATGCTATATTAAAATTCTATGCAAAGCTGGTATTCGCAGTGCTGGTGATCTAATTGAATTTGTTCGGATAAATTTTTAGTATTATTTCCATAATTTTTTTTGCGCGATTAAGGGGTCTAGCACATTATTTACTTTTGAGTTAGTAAGACCGTCTCACTCGCTCCGAAACGCACCTATAATGCTTTCGCGCTCATACTCACGGCTGCATAATTTTGCTGTTTAGGGGGTGTTTGATCAATCAATTTTGTCTGACTAATTGAATATAACTTCATAACAATTGTCTTAACAACATATTTAAAAGTCAGACATGTAAAAATAAGTTAAGTTCATTCATTTCTTGTAGAGCTTTTAAAGCGTCTGACAAAACGAAATACAGGGTGTTGAAATTTTGAAAACTTGAAGGCTTTAATTCGATAACTTTAAAATGGATGGATATATTGATTTGACATTTGGCAGGTTGTTTTTAAATGTAAAAGGGCATATTTTGAAGGAAATAGTAGTTTGTGTAACTAGTGTGGATATGATGGCCATATCGCACGAGGAAGAAGTTTGAGCACGACGCCGTAGGCGGAGTGCTCAGTCCTTTAAGTGCGATATGGACAATCCACATGAGTCGAACACCATATTTTTTCTACGACCCACTTAAGAAAAAATCTAGACATTTTTTTGTGGTAAACGTACAGTTCGTGAATGTCCAATTTGTATGATGCTACGGTTTCCCTTTTTAAATATACGATGCAGTTATAAGGAGATGTTGCCAGTCGGACTCCCTCAAGAAGGGTACCGTACCATTATCTATAATAATGAATATTCTGCTAAATATTTCAAACGTCTACCTGTTTTCGTTATTAATATCAAGCAGAATAATTATTTAAAAAAAAAATTAACCATAAAAAAAAACTTACTTACTCACGGTGAATCGAACCCGGGTCTACTGCGTGAGAGTGGTATGCTTACTACTCGACCACGTTTATCTATAACGTCAGATGTATTACATAATTTTTACTTAAAAGGAACTAAAGTTCCTACCGTGTGTCCCGAGACACGTTCTACCTTTTTTAGCTCTTATCTTTGACACCTTCCAATATTTTCTGTTCATACTTGGTAAAGAGTTTACACACCCTCTCTTTTTTGCTTTTTCTCTTTCTAACACTTGTACACTTTTTTTGAAGACCACTGTACAATTCGGTCCTTCTTATATTCTCCAACCCGGTACTGACGTGTATCTTCGTTTTGTACATTTTCATTTCAATTCCATTGATCAATGATCCTTTATCACCTCATCCGAGATTATGTATGAATTGCCACAAATAAATGTTAACGTAGGTGAGATCAAAGTAACCCCTGAGAGACAAGCATATATACATACGTATATATGTACATATATATACAAGCTGAAACACATACACACACAACATAAGTGGACGACCGCGTAAGCCCAGTGAAGCGTTAGAAAATGAGCGGGGCTTATAAAATAACCAGAAACGGCTTTACTTCAATCCAACGAACACTTTGATAAGAACTTTCCATCTAATTAGAAGGCGGATATTTTAAACGAATATTTTAGTCGACAGAAGCCAACAAAAGCACTGGATAGGCATTGTCCTTGTACCCATATACACATAGATTCAAAAGTTTTGCATCACCTTCTTCGGATGCGAAGGAATTTTTTTGCGCTAACAATTTTTTGTTGGCTTGTTTATCAATGTTTACCATATCAATATGTTCCATATTTTTTGCAATATACAGATTTTTACAGTTTTTTTTGTAAGATAACATTTTTGGTGCGATCATTTTGACATTCAAGGCATTTGATTTTTACAATTTTAAGTGCAAACATGAATCGTCAAGTCATAAGTGAGATTGACCGTGCAAGAATAGTGGCTTTAGTTGAAGAAGGTCATCCTCAAAGGTTCGTGGCAAACATAGTTGGCGTTTGGCAAAGTGATGTGTCTCGTGTATGGAACCGGTATCTCCAGACCAATTCTCTTCGTGATAGACCTAGAAGCGGTAGAAGGCGTGTTACTAATCAGCGGCAGAACCGCTATATTCACTTAACTATCCGAAGAAACCCGATTATGGCAATACCAGCACTCCAAAGAGATATGAGAAATGCGTTGGGAGTTCAAGTATCGATCTCGACATTACGAAGACGAATACTTGCGACAGGTTTGAGGTGTCGCCGACCAATAAAAGTGCCCAGACTACAACCTGAGCACAGAGTTCGCCGACTACAGTGGGCTCAAGAACACGCGGCCTTGCCTGAAGAATTTTGGAATTCGGTGTTTTTTTCCGACGAGACAAGGATTTGTTTGGTACAAGATAGCCATCGAATACGTGTGTGGCGGGATCCAACGAGAGTTGCTCAGCTTGATCATGCTTGCCCCGTGCCGCCCTTCAGAGGAGGAAGTGCTATGTTTTGGGCTGGTATCATGTTAAATGATCGCACAGAATTAATTCATGTGGAGGGAACGATGACTGGTGATAGGTATCTCAGAGAGATTCCACATCCTCACGTGAGACTATGGCGCGCAGCTGTTGGCAATTCCTTCGTTTTTATGGACGATAACGCCCGACCTCATCGGACCAGAGCTGTAAATGAGTATCTTGAAACTGAATGGATCAATCATTTGAACTGGCCTGCCCTATCTCCTGACATGAATCCCAAAGAACATGCTTGGGACATGCTTGCCAGGGCAGTGGCAGCACGCAGAAATCTATCCAGGAGTGTACAAGAGCTTGTTCATGCGGCCCAAGAAGAATGGCGAAATATTCCTCAACAGAATATCAATAATTTGGTAAACAGCATGGGCAGGCGACTTCAAGCTTGCATAAATTCTAGAGGTGGAAATACTCTTTATTAAAAGTTCTCATGCAGGTTCTCACTTAACCTTTTCTTCAATCAATTTGTATTTAATTCATTCAATTTCTAAGAATACTTTTTATGTTAAAAGCAAGTTTATTTTTAGATAATGAAAATTTTTGACAAATATACACGTTTTTTTTTCATTGAAACTAATTATTTGATTAATCTCTGATCCATTTATAATGAACACATTTTTTTTTTCGGAGATTTAGGGTGATGCAAAACTTTTGAATCTATGTGTATCAACAGATAATCTTGTTTACTACTCATCTTCTCAATATACAGGGTGTTTCATTGGGAAATTGGGAAAGGGCCTAACTTTTGAAATTTGGTACACGTGATAACCATTACCTAGAAACTCCATCAAAAGCATCTTCAAAAAGATAATGCAGGTCCGGCTTAACAAAAAATTTCAAAACTCGTCTTTCTCAAAAACAACACTCTGTATATTGATTTTTTTTTAATTGCTCTTCATAATTGGAAAGAGTATAAAAATCGCAACTACTATCTACTTTTTATTATTCCGCAGACAATTTTACTACCAAAAATTTACCGTAAAAGTAATAATTTATGCAGGTTTTGGGGGTTAAAAATGGTATCGGAGAGGTTTTTTTTTAAATTGAAATCTATTCTATGGATCTAGAGAAGCATCATGAAAATTTAATTGAGTTTGTATGTTTACGAGTACAGACCACTAAAAAATGTGATTAGAGGGCCGTAGGAGACACATTAAATATAGGTTTTTGGAAGCACCAAAGTTATCCCCATCTACAGTTGAAGTTAGGCCCTTTTCCAATGAAACATCCTGTATGAAAATCGCATAACTAATATTTTTACACCATAATCTAGTCTTCAATTTTCAGTGATTATTTTTTTCACTTGTCAAAATCTGACATTTTGGTGGTTTTAACCAATAGCAATACATTATTCTAGCCAATGATTCGGTATTATACTGATAATTCTGCTTCCTCATCGATAAAACCTTGTTTACATCGAAACGTCAAAATTTTACTTTGAATTTGTCATTATTGACAACTAAAAGTGCTTCGAAGTTTATTGAAAAATGAACACAAACCGATTGAGTGCCATCACCCAAGAGAATATTAAACATTCAGGTAATACAAAATTTTAAATTTATGAAAAAAATAATCTTCCCAAATACAACTCGCTCTTCAAATTTTATCACATAATTTTTCATTTTCATCACTCAAACTTGTTTATTTGAGGCAAAAACATTCAAACAAACCGAATTTAGATAAAATCCCTCGTCCTAACGGACTCGTGATTTTATCAATCGGTTTGTTTTCATATTCTTGCCAAATAAACAAGTTTTCGGGGAAAAGAAAAAAT
This sequence comes from Galerucella pusilla, assembly GCA_910591695.1. Taxonomy (NCBI): domain Eukaryota; kingdom Metazoa; phylum Arthropoda; class Insecta; order Coleoptera; family Chrysomelidae; genus Galerucella; species Galerucella pusilla. Next base: position 10,290 of record CAJUYI010007630.1, read on the forward strand.
TATCGATAAAATTTGAAGCACTCGTGGTATTACCTTTGATAAAAAATGCAGGGTAGGCTAATTATTGCGCGTTCAAAAATTTGATTTATGTTCTATACCTACCTACAATATTAATCGAAATGTTTGCTAGATTACGTTCGTTATGACAGCAAGCTCTTTTTTTTTTCATAGTCGTATATATGAAAAATGACATATGGCGGATATTATTTCCGATGGATTTAACCGAGACCGACAAGCAATTTTTTTAGGTTCTGTTTTTCCCGATTAATGTTCTTCTTAACGGCAACGCCACTCCTTGAATCTATATCTGGCAACTCTCCAATTCACTGAAAAAAAGTAAATATTTTAGATGGGCAATTGATGAGATCACTTTTAGATAATGCGACTAATAACATTGAATCAATAAAGTTACGCGTATTCTTTATGTACAATAATTGACGTTTTCATAATTTTTTTGGACGCAAAAGTAATTTGAACATCTACATTTACAGTAGAATTTTTTGAAGGTGTTGGTTGACCTTTGGCGACGCAGTTTATTCTTAATTTTTGGAAAAGTTGTTAGGGCTGTATGGAGGATGAACCAACAATTTGATATTTTCTTGCTTGAAAAATTCGGTACTGTTGTGCAGGAATTTGCATTGTCTTGTTGGATGATCATTTGGTGTTGGAGGTTGATTTTTTGAAACAGTTCTTTGATCTTGCAGAGGAATTGTTAACTAAACATAACATTTTGATATTTGTACGAGGATGTATTGATATCTAGTTAGCCTAGACATTGAAATTTTGTTTGGTTTTTAGTAGTATAAGAATTTTTCAATATACATATTGATATGGAAAATAGTATCATACATCACATACACCAAACAAGGGTTATTTCAGTATAAAATTTTAAAAATAAAAATTATTTAAAATTGAAATTTCTCTTATCAATAAACAAAAATGAATCAAACTAGAGAAGACAGTTTGAAATTTATAATGTAACTAATAAAAAATAAACTTAAATTTAAATTAAACTTGACAAAATAAAAATAAACAAATCACCTGAAATATATTTGAACTTTAGACCGAACTTTAAACAGGAATCTTTATAACTTCTTTCTAATTTATTAAAATCGTTTTCACATAATTTCAGAGTCTTCAAAAGCTTTATAAAAGTTTATTGGCTTAAATTGATCTAAAAAAAAGAACCTGGAAAATAAAAAAAATGATTAGTTAGGTTATAAAATCTGACATTAGTAAAAATAAAAAGAGTAAATGAACATAGTTAACTAAGAGTGAACTTAGATTTTTCAACTCGAACGGAAGAAAGGACCTTAGTAACAGAAATAAAAACAAATGTCAAATAATTTTTAAAATTTTGGAATTAAACGATAAAAACTAAAATGAAGTATTTAAAGACATTGATAATAAACTTTCATATTAAAAAAAGAACATAAAATTAAACATTCAAGTCAAGTAATAAAAATTAAAAATTATTAAATGAATTTGATTGGTCAGCTGATATAAAAAAAACTAAAAACTAAGAGACACATGGTTGTTGATTTAAAAAAAAGAGAATTACGTTGTTATTGATTACAAACGGGAAAGAAAG
>CAJUYI010007631.1:0-11880 GCA_910591695.1 Galerucella pusilla
TGAATACTTTTTGTTGTACCTCTGGATATTTCGCAATATAGAAAAGGCTGAATGCTAATGTTGCTCCTACTGAATCCTGCCCCTAAAATAGCGACCACAAAAAATAATAGTTTGCTCAAGAATGATAACATGTAGATTCCGGTTTTAACTGTTATTTATAACCGTTACTTTTTTTGCTCGTCACTTTATTACGTCTAGAATATACTTACAGCCAACATGAACGTTACAGCTTCGTTTATAATATCGTCATCAGTAAATTCGGAGTTTTTTTCAGCTATCTCTATAAACATATCCAAAAAACATGTTTTATTCGACTTCTTAATACCTTTTTTTCTGTTGGTGAGTATCTAAAATAGAAAGAGTTTTGGTTCAAAACAAGACTTAAACATTGCAAAATAATATCCATAGAAAATCGATATTTTGAATTCCATATGTACTGTTTTAAAATAAAATAGCATATCACATTATTCACAATGTAATACTTCAATGTTTGTTAATTTTTTCACTGCTTTTGCTCCTTTCGATTAATCACTGTCTCCGACCTATTACGCACTTTTACTACCATCTCCTCCCTCCTTTATTTCCTCCCACTTTTTTTCTTCTTTTTCGCCTCTTTCATCCTTTCTCTTCTCTCTCAACTCTCACCTCACCCCTTTCTCATTTCCCAACTCTCTGCAATCCCACCTCTCTCATCTTTCTTCACTCTCACCTCTCTCCTCTTTCCTTTCATCTCTTTTCTCTCTTATTTTTCTCTCATCTCCTCCCTCTCTTATCTTTTTCTTATCTCTTATCTTTCTCTCCACTCTTATTTCTCTCACCCAACCACTCATCCTAAATGTCTATTCCTGTCTCTCTGTACCCCAAATTCTCGCATAAAGAAACTTGAAGATACTGAAAGTCAAAAGCATGAAGTTACTAAAAATCGATCAAAAAAATTAACAATATACAATAAACTAAGTAGCGCTAACCTGTTTTGTATATGAATGAAGGTTGAGTTTTTGTTCTTTTTCATAACTTGAAGATGACGTCCAGTTAAATATAGGTTCAAACAATAACCAAGGCTTCTTGAATCTTTCTATTGCTTGCATTTCTCCTCTAAATATAATTTGAAGATCATAAATATAATATTGTATAGATATTGTAAAAATGTATGATCTATGGGTTATGTGAGTATGTTTGATGTCAATTTTGAAAGATTAATGAATAATTTCGAAAGCAATTTTGAGCGAACAGGGGAAAAATTTAGTGATGGTGGTAATGGTAATGATTATTAGATATGATTCGAGAGAGAATTTGAACAGGAAGAAAAGATATGGTAAAAGAATAACATAAAAATTTTGTAATAGTGGATTTGGAAATTTAAGCTGGATAAAAAATAATTTGAAATTTTGCGATGAATATTCAATATAATTACAGATATCGTATGGAATATGGAAAATACAGTTTAGCCCGAAATAAACAGTATTGAAACTGAAACATAGATATCTCTATATGCGCGCTATCATAACCAAGTTAACCAGTATATACCTGTCAAGTGAACCTTAAGCAATTTATTAGTAGGGCCTAATTGTTGAAAAATTGAAAGTTAAATACTTCACAGACTACTTTATTGTTTGTATAGAGATAGCAAGGATTGCTTAAAAACAAGGGCACAAACAGAAACCGAGGATGACCAACAAACAATTATTTAATGTAAGTTTTATGGTAAGTTTCAAATTATTTATTATTTGACGACGGCGACATCTCTGAACATTAAATCAATTTGAAGATCAAACCTCTGATCTACTGAAAGTCAGGACAACATTCTATTGTGAAACTCTTCTGGTAACTGTCCATTTAAATTGATCTGCATTATTTAGTAAGTTTCTGCCTTGGTTTATGGTAAAATTGCAGGTAAAATTTACCAATACCAACAATAAGTATAATTTCGCTTCTTTTTAGTATGTAAACAATTTTATGAAATAAATGGGTCTAACAGTTGGAGCTAGCTAGAGTCATTTATGTACCTACTTAATTATATTGTTGTTGTCAGAAAAACATTTTCATAATAAAAACTTGAAGTGTTAAGTATATACTCACTGTCTGTATGGTGAATTTTGATCTAAAGGAACTCCCAGTACTCCATCTGGAAATAATCAACTTGCTATTACTGTTAAAAATGTTTTAGTCTTAAAAGTAAAAACACAAAATTTTGGAGGTTATGATAAATGTATAGACCATATTAAAAATATCAGTAGCGCCCACGGAGTTTGTATAAACGCCAGCGAATATATCTGATGCCAAAAGAAGGACATTAATGTAGGTATGCTCAAAGTATACTGGTTGTCCACTTTAGTTTCCGGCAAAGACTGGAAGGGGATTCCTTCAGTAAAACCTCTTTTAATATAAAAATTCTGAAACGTTCAATTGAATACTCACTGTGTAAAATATCCAGCACACAATCATTAATTAACGAAGTGATTTTTACAGTCTTTTTTGCTTCTAATTTGCTAACGAATCGATTGGTACATTCAGTAAAAGTTTCTACAAACGTTTCCAAAATTTGCATGTGAAAATATGGCTGTATAACTTTCCGGTTTTTTTTCCATTTGTATCCTAAAAAAATTTTAAATTCTTACAAACATGTGTAAAAATAAATAATCAATAGATGAATGACTGCTCCTTTTAAATTATTTTAAAAAATCGACAAGGCACGGATGTAATTCATTGCCCTGAGTGGGACCTCCAAACCCAAATAGTTTTATGTAAATAATTTAAGCACAAAAATGTTCATTCAAATTATCAATAATCCTATAATTCGCCAAACGCCAGCAAACAAAACAACAACAACATTAAAAAGTACAAGGGGAATTCACATTTTATAATAAATATACAGAATGTCCCGAAAAGATTGATCATAAATTATACCACATATTTTTGGGTCAAAAATATGAAAGAAGCTTTACTACTTAAATTTTCAAACAAATCACTCTGAAACTTTTTTTCTGCACTTTTGTATATGGGTAAGTGAGATTGAATCAATCTATTTCAACCCCACAATATGTGGTATGATGTATGACCAATCTTTTCGGTACACACAGTAGAATTTTTATATAAATATTTCTTCTGTAGGTGTGCTTGTCACTGAACCCTTCCTAAGCAACTGGACCGATTTCAGTGAAATTTTGTGAGTTTTTGTTTAAGTGGATTCGACAATGATTTAGATTCACAATTAGTCCCAGTAGGTGCGCTGCAATCCAATTCAATTGGAAAAGGAAAAGTGAATTAACAATTAAGATAGACGGAATCAATATAGCCGTAAGATATGAAGAGCAATGTTTATGTCAAATTATATTTTGACATTGTCTTGACATTTTCTATATACAATTACACTAAATACATTAAAATACTCACCACTATTGGTAATGAGACCTTCTCCAATAAAATTATGCAACGCTTTATAAAACAAACTCTTCTGATTGTTTTTGTTGGTCGACAAAATAATTTTAAGATGTTTTGGTTCGTAAATAAAAACAGTTGGTAAAAGTGCCATCCAAATTCTAAAAAATGGCCCATACAGTTGATACGCATTGCTACCAAGATGAAGTAGTGCTAAAATTAAAAAATGTCAAATAAATAAATTACATTACTTAATATTTGAAGATGTTTGCAATCTTCCCATTTCTCTTTCAAATTTTTTGCTAAATTCATCAAGAGGAGGTAGTAAACAAAATACTTGAAATCCAGTTACAAACAATGTAACTTAATGTAACGTAAATAAGAAAATAAATGTCTGCGGAATTGTTTTGTTTGCACCTACTCAAGATAACATGAAACTTATTGTAATAATTATTACTCTAGAGCTAGACAAAGCCTCCATATTTATTATCCAGTTTTAGCAAGCAGCGACACTGGAAATGCAAGGATGATTTGTATTTCCTTCTTCCAGAAATGTAAGTAAGTATTATTAGTGGATGCAAGTCTGTTAAAATAAACTAGGATTCTTTTTACTCGAGCGTCCCATAGTTTTTTATTTAATATTTTATATTTTAAGCAGCTGTGAATTATTTTCTATTTTTTTTTTATTTAGTTTCATATCAAGTAAGTGTACTTACCTTCATTACTTTTTAAAATGAAAGCATTTCCTATTATTGGCATCGCCTTTGGTCCTGGTAAACTCCAGATTATCCTAACAGTCCTTATGTAGTTCTTTATTGCTAAGTATATTGAAATTAAAATAGATATAATATAACCAAGATAATAGTCCATTTTCCTGAAACAAAGATTCCTTTATTATCAATTTTTTTCATAAAGCTCCTGATAGGCAACCAAAATACTATAATATATTTTGCATTCTCATAATGATAAAAAAACTGCGAACGCAAGCTTAAATAACAAACCAAATGCGGGCAAAGTCGACCAGTGGAATAACTAACCTATTTCGCGCGATTGTTGATATTTTATATAGCTGGGTCATACGAACGTGCTCTGCGAGCTCTTTCAAACACCCCCCGCACATCTGACGGTCTGAAACTAAGCCGTGATTTTAAAGGGATAGTTCGATGCATTTAGTCCAGCACAGTGTGGCATACGATACGTCGTAGCGAGTTTAGAGTAACAGAGTGTTTCTGTGTATTTTTGAAAATTGTTATATAAACTGTGAACTATGGAGGTGGTCTTAAATTTAATTGATGTGAAGAGATTTCTTAAATATTCATATGAAGTAAAGATAGAATTCAAATCAAAAGGTAGGCCATCAGACTTCGTTTCACATAAGAAGAGCCCACTAGAGTCTAGAAGCAACAGTCGTATGCGCATAACAATATCTGAACATCAATATCGGTCAAGGTCAGCGCATACGATTGCAACTTCTAGACTCTAGGGGGTTCTTCTTATATGAAACGGAGTTTACCAGATATGACTATTGAAAAAACTGGTGTAAGTGGAGGAAAATATACACGATAGACAGTCCTGATCCAAGGAGAAATATTTTAATAAACAAAACATTTTTATTACTAGAAAATCAAACAGATCTATTGAAATTGTTTATTTACATGAGACATTTTTTAAGCGACTTGTGAATAAAAATTGTAAATAAAATTGTGTGAAATTAAAAAAAATGTATTGACATAATTGAACTGCGGGTAGATGTATTCATCATAGCCAAAAAATTCAATTTAATTCGTAATGACATTATATTCACACCCAAGCTGTGAATAATATTTAAATAAGCAATTATTTTTAGTTGGACGTGATATTTCGTAAATAATTATATAAATGACAGATTAGGTGGAATTGTCGAATATTTTAAGACGCAATATGAAGTTTGCATGAAATCATTCTACAAAGAAAGAAATATTACACACACAAAATAATTAATATATTTCATACATTGTTATAAAAATTGTATAAAATATCAATTTCACAATGGTTTCAAGAGTTATAACGAAAATGAGTTTGAGCATTTAGCAGTTATGCAAGTGTAATTTGTTATTTTTGAATCTGCGCTGCATCAATAACATTTTATTGTTATTATTGTGTTTATTCAACATTCAACATTAACGCAGTTGTTCAAAGGTGTGAAAGCAACAATCTCCTACTTAATCCAGCCAAATAAAACGTCATGTTCTCATGGGCTCAAAACTGATTTGCTCAAGTTTATGTATTGTATAAATAACATTCCCATTCAGCTACCTGCAAGCTTTACTGATCTTGGTGTCACATTTTATTTAACAAGCATATGGATACAATCATTTTATTTGCTAATCGCTAGTCAAGCAGCCATTAAAGCACTGAGCTCTTGTGTAATCAGTTACAAATGGGTGTGAGAATGCCTAGGCATACTTAATGAACTAGGCGAGAGCAGTATAAAACCTTACTGTGGATTCCAAGACACAATAGAATAGAAGGAAATGAGATAGCAGATGTACTAGCAAAGGGGGGGATTGAAACCATTTTGCGGTATCATCTCCAATGTAATATTGGAAGAAATAGTCAAAGCCGAAGGAAAGAGAAGATCTGAACATTGGTGTTCAATACCCTCTCATGTGGCAACAAGGCCAAAGCGAATGAACACAGTACTCCCACCTAACCTCCCACTGCGATGACCAAACGAAGCAGGGGGCGAACGGCCAACGGACAGTGGAGCTAAAGACATTATCAAACAGAAACACACGTTAAATTAATCATTCATTTTTTTCATTGTATTTTTGCTCTAAAATTAGTTACTTATACCAGTTTACAATTAGTGTATTGAATAAATATTACATTGTTACGTGAAATGCAAATAATCTAAGCCCATCACACCCTACAATTGGAAAGATCTAAGTAGTAAGGCTTAGTTAGACAATCAAAGATTCTGATGGGTGACTATACAAATGAATTCCTGTGGAATTGCAAAATGCCTAAGTAAAGAGAGCATCCACAAATGGATAAACAACCAGGCGTTGCGCTGGTGGTATGAAACCCCAGGACAAAGACACGCAAAATTATTCCTTAAAAGCCCTTCGACAAAACTGTCACACGACCTACTAAGTCAAAGTCGGGAAACGACGAGGATGATGGTGGGAATGCTGACCGGACATTGTAGGATGAGGAAACATGCACACAATTGGCCTTGCAGATGACAGCCTATGCAGGTTCTGCCAGGAAGAAGAAGAAACCGTGGAGCACATACTCTGTGAGTGCGAAGGCCTAGCAAGGGTGCGGTTTCACTTATTCGGAGAAGAAAAACCGAGGGCAGAGAGCTACGCAAAGGAGGCGGTATCTAGGCTATTAGGTCTAATAAAAAGAATAAAGCTAGATATTGAGCTCTAAATATAGGGAGGACCACAATAGATCTGCAAAGGTCGCAGTGGGATAGGCCAAAGAGCCACTCCAATTCTAATTTAATCTAATCTAATACAAATGAAAGTCAAACTAAAACAGCACTATGTTATCCTAACGAGACTGCCGACTGAAACGGGGCACCTGAAAAAGCTCAAAATAGTGGAGGAAGAAGATTATAGAATCTGTGACTTGGAAGAAGAAGCCTTCATCCACTTTCTTGCGAATTGCACAGTCATTCAGCTTCTAGGAGATTATTGGATAGAAGAGGGACAATTACCCAAGTTGAAACCTGCAAATTTCCTAAATTTCCTCAGGGAGATATTACCAAAGAAGCTACTTATCTCTGAGACTTTTCTCAGAAACAAAGATTAAATAAGGGGGCACAATAGATTTTTTAGGTCTTAGTGAATGTCACCACATACATGCATTGAGCACAGGTTTGTGTTTAATAAACCCTACACTATACAAATAAAACAGAACACAGAATCAGATGCTGCAAATGCAATACGGAAATATACAGATGGCTCAAAAATGAAAGAAGGCTCAGAATGTGGAGCTTACTCCAGAGCACTAAGCCTAAGGATTAAGTGGGGAATAGGAAACAATACCAGCTTGGTTCAAACAGAACTGGCTGGTATCTCAATTGCCACAAAAGAACTAACCAGAAAAGGAATTTCTACCAAAAACATAACAATCTGCACTGATAGTAGACAAGCCCTATTAGCCTTGAACAGACAACGTGTTATATCGGAGCTAGTACTAGTGCCACCAAGATTTAGCTAACGCCTCGGCAGATAACAATATTATCCTGAGAAGGGTTAAAGGGCACGACAAAAGTAGAGGTAATCGCATTGCCGATTCTTTAGCCAGGGAAGCGGCTAGACTGAAAATTTTAGGTCCCAGTGACACCTACAGCCCAACGACTTCGACAATTGCAGAATTAGCCGAACGTTACACCCATGCTCAGTGCCTTAAGAAATGGGATGGAATCAAAGGTTTCTGTCTTGCTAGGATCACCCTGGCGCCGAAGAAATATCTGGCGATGACCAGGAAAAACCTACGTTTAACAGTAGGATTTCTGACTGGCCTCTGTCAACTAAGGAAACACCTCCATACTATGGGGCTAGTGGACACACCTCTATGCAGGATGTGTGAACAGGAAGATGAAACTGTCAGGCATGTCTTATGCGGAGTTATCGTCAATAAGAGAGTATGTGTTCGGTTAGCCTTGGCCTACACCTGTCGATATAAAGGAGATGTCTCCTAGTGACCTGTCCACCTTGCTGGGAAGGACAGGATGGACGATGACCTAGGAGGACAACTCCTCGGGAGGATGTACAATGGGTCACATTTAGCCTAAGTGCTGTGAGCCTACACTCATCCTCCCTACCCTACAGATACAGATATTATGCATGTAATCTGTGGAGTCCATTTTAGCAGTTCAAAGGCACTTTTTAAAAATTGTTTCAATTTTCAAGTGAGATGCATGCATAAATTGGTGCATCTCTGATTTGTTAGATAGGCATGGCTCAGTAGGATTGGAACATAGACTCGATTATTTTGGTGTGTTTTTGTATATAAGGCTATAAATAATAATATTGACTGCCCAAATTTACTGGGAATATTCAATTTTTGTGTACCTCAAATGGAGTCTGACAATCCTATTACTCTAACCAACGTTCAGAAGAATTCTTCGCCTCATTCCATTTTGTAATTGGGAATTTGATCTATTTTTTTGTTCTGTGCCATATATTAAGTCACATTCTCTTACATAATCATATTTTTTGTAGTTTATAATTGATGCATTTTGTTATTATTTTGAGATGCTGTTCACCCCTAAATTGGCGCATCTCTCAGATTTGTTAGATAGCCATGGCTTAGTAAGATTGGAACATAAACGCTATTATTTCGGTGTAATTCTTGTATATAAGATTATAAATAATATAATTGACTGCCCAAATTTACTAGGGATATTCAATTTTTGTGTACCTCAAATGGAGTCTAGCAATCCTATTAGGTACTCTAACCAACATTCAGAAGAATTCTTCGCTTTATTCCATTTTTAATTGGGAATTCGATCTATTTTCCTGCTCTGTGCCATATATTAAGTCACATTTTCTTAAATAATCATATTTTTTTGTAGTTTACAATGAATGTATTCTGTTATTGTTTTGAATATTTCGTTTTCCCAGCTCTGTAATTGGGTTTTTCCCGTAGAGCTGTGTATATCTATTAAATAAAATAAATGTCTTTGCAAAAAAATAGTACAGATCTTTCAAAATCGAAAATAAATATCAGGAAGTAGCGAAATATTTAAATGTAAACATTTCCATCAAATAATTCCGCATCGTGTACAATCTAGCAACAAATGTTTTACATATATGTATATTATCCAATATCAAGGCTCAACGAAGGTAATTATATCGATTGTAAATAAATTAATAACTGTTAGCGGCAAAATTCACTCCTCGTGTGAATAACTAAATAATGATTGGACACGTACCAATAACAAATAACGTGAAAAAGTTCTCGGTTGTTGACTTTTTACATATATACAATCAACATAATGGATTCGACTAAATTGTTGTAAATTAATTTTAGAATTAACGGGTTTATAAAGAAAACTGGTTACTTTTGGTCATGGGCACGTTTAAACTGTATTTTATTATAAAGGCTGTTCAGAAATTTATTTTTATCTCAATAATAACACCTACTGGCTGGAGCCTAGAAATTTAAGCTCCATATACAGAGTGTCCATAGTAACATCGCTGAAGGTTATTTTCATATTGATGATTTAATTTACAATAAAATAAATTCCAAAAGATATCCGGTCTTTAGATATTTAAATTTGAAATATTTAAAGCACTGATCGTCAAAATTAACATTATTAACGATAAAAATAGTTCTGGCTACATCATAGTGACTACTATTTGGTTATTTTCTGTACTCCTAACAAGTTATGTCATGTGTTCTAAGAAAACTCAAAACAACCATTTATCTCAAGCTATTCTTGCTCTTAATACGTTTACGACTCTAAACCGACCATCTTTGAACTGACTCTTTCATATATTCATATTTCATATTTCTTTGCCAGTGTCTTTACATCGCCCACTATAAAAAGCTCTGGTGAATAATGTGTAATGATATTTTTCTCTTTAAATGAAAGAATATGCACATGGCTTTCTCTTCCAATGAGATTTAAAAGCCTAGGGCTGGAAGAAAGGTGTACCCAAACAGGCTGAGGTATCTTAGATGAACTGAAAGCCTTAAATTCCATAGAGGTCAACTCCATGCTAGCATTGGATTGTATAGGTGCTTCAAGGGCACTTGCAAGGTCTTGATAATCTGAGCAAGGCTAACCAACTGGCAGATGCAACGGCCAGACAAAGATTATCAAATTTAAACAGGCTTAGAGGCAAAATCATGTACAGATTCTGTCTTTTAAAGAAGGAAACTGGAGAGCACTTCATATGTTGGCAAATACGGGTTTTTGTGCCACTAGCAATATGAGCATGGAAGGCTTGGAAGGCATGGAAGGAAACGAGAAGGTAGAGTCTTGTTCCTTTCGAACCAGAGCCTACAATTGGCATCGGAATAAGTTTTTGAGAAACAAACACTAAATACCTGTACAGTTAGAAGAGCTTTAGACTTCTGGACGCCTATTCTCATCGATAGAACATAGTTGAGAGAAGTGAGTATTCTATCACACGAGTAGGAACGTTCCTTGCTCTCTTGAAATTTCGAACCGTATTCTGAGCCATGCGAAATTCTTGGACATTGTTGCCGTATGTTATCAATGAATTGAAGTGTATGTGGTAGACCATTTGCTCAAATAGTAGTTTAAGAGTAACAAGAAAACGTCATATCTTGATAGATGTCATTTTATATTTTAATCTTAGTGACAAAAATTTTCAAGTCATAGATATAATATAAAATAAAAATGGACCGAAAACCTTCAATAATCAGTTCTGCGCAAAAAGATGTATTAGTGCAGTTTATGAAGGATCATGAAGATTTGCAAACGGGCCGGTTTACTTTCTTTACTTTAATTCATGACATATCAATGACATATCAATGTAAAATACGTTATGCGCATGCGATTCGCATGAAAATATTAGATTCGTGTGCTTCAAAGCAGGAGAACAAAATTGCTCCCCTTCTACCAAAATTTCATAGGAAGTGAATCGGCGAGAATACGGCGTATGGAATTTCAATGGAACAATGGCGGATTTTCTCGTAGGAACGCTCACATCTCTTGGTTGAGAATAAGCACCCTGGCATAATGTATCAGGATTGGTTCATTCAAAGGCTTTTATACATCCTTCGAAGAATGTCTCCAAACAAATGTTAGACTATAGCAGGCATGACCAACGTTGTCTAACAGGCCACTGTCATCTGAATCATCATATGCTAAAACTTGCACTATCGGAAGATCCGACTTGCCATCTTTGTTTGGAAGATGATGAAACAGCTGAGCATATAATTTGTGCCTGCCCCGCCGCGGCTCGAATCAGGCATCTGATGTTTGGCAGGGTCTCTCTCTCGCCCTCGTACCTGAAATATCATTCACCGAATAAACCAATCGGCTTATTTGAGAAGCTGAATTTGTTTGGTGAAATCTGAAAAGGTGTAAGCCACAATAGACTCTTGCCAGTCGCAATGAAGGGCCTTATGGACCCACTCACCACAAACCTAACCCAACCTAGCAATATGAGAGGTTTAGATGATTGGCTATTTAAAAAGAGTCGGGCTGAAGAATGTTATCTAAATTCAAAAGACCACAATAGATCTAATCTAACCTTGAGACACAGTATAGGAACGATCCAGTAGTATTACTATTATAAATTTCATTCATAAATTGCCAGAGCTTTTGATGAACTTGAACTGATCGCTTTACGATTCATTTTACTTTTCCATAGGCGTAGGTAGCATAAGTTTTAAAATGACTTGAACGTGTTAAATGTTTTTTCTTAAATATTGTAGAACAGTACACTGATGAGTGAATAAAACAATAGTCTCATACAAAATATATACAGGGTGGCGCACCGAAAACGAAACAGATGCATTTACTGG
>CAJUYI010007632.1:0-11879 GCA_910591695.1 Galerucella pusilla
CGAAGTGCTCGAAGGAAAAGGTTTAGTGGGTTGGGTTTTTAGTTGTGATTTGAGCTGAATAGTTGGATGAATAGGTTTTGAGGATGGTATTTTCGTGACATTGGAGTAAAAGTGTTTAAAGAATGATGAATTTTTATTTATGCTTCTTCCATCTCTGGTGAATATCTTCACATCATATCATATCTTCATATCTACACATGACTAGAAAGTCAAGAAAACATTTTTTTGTATCCTGTGTAGAAAATTTATTTAAAATCGCAAAGCGCTTTCGGCTATTAGGCCATCATCAGTGCCATACCTGCAAGTAAGCAATAATCGTTGGAAAATTTTTAAAAGAAATTAGTAAAGAATTACTTACTCGTCAGATATGAAACAAGAAACCTAGTCAAATGTCTACAACACATAAACGTCACTGTTAACATTTTTAATTTCTATTAAATTCTTCAGCCACCAAACGAACACGTGTTAGTAGATCGGAAGACGGAGTGACACTACTCCAATTTAAAACTAACAAATGACAAATGACAATTCAGGTGGACACAGAACTCAAGCTATCCAACATGAGCATAAGAGTGAAACTATTGTAAAAATAATAATTTTTTTTATTTGGTAATGTCCCAAAACCAAATATGTGAATTTCCTAAATAAATTATAAATAAATTTGATATATTGAGGTCTAATGAGAACCTAACAAATCATAAGATGCCAAAAAGATTAAGGGTCTAATGAGAACCCATTGCTAAATCTAATTCAAAATAGAAAAGTTCGCTGAAAACAAATGAAATATACAAATTACCTGATTTTGTTAGTGAGAGATGGATAGAAAAAATATTACAGATCAACTTGAAACTAGGAGTGCAATTTCATCTTATAATATGACAAGTTAACTGGCTAATACCTTTAGTCTTTTTACAGCAAGTATCAAGTTGGTTAAAGGTAACACATCAGCTGTTAATGTACATTCTAAAATGTCGTCCTCACATTCCTGGTTTACAAATTTCTGTTCATTAGATGGAGTATAATCTAAGCTGTCTTTGTCACAGCTCTGGCTTAAAGGATTTGTAGATGTACAGGCTGTAATATCTGATTACTTTTTTTTTGTAATTCTGATCATACTTTTGGCTGGCAAACTTTCTTGTAGAATCTGTTATACACGTTTGGCTTGTGGAATTCTCTCTGAAATTTACATAGCCCACATTTTTTTCAACTCGTTGAATTGTTGGAAGAGAGGGATTTTCAAAAGAAGGCACATCCTCTTCCTCACTATCGATGAACTCTTTAAAACTATCATACTTTCTGTTTTTAATTATCCTCCTTTTCTCTGATTCGTCATTTGAGGACACAGAAGATATCTCTTCTAGTTCTTTTAACCTTTTTATGGCAGACTCATGAATATCTGAAAGTTGAAAAGATGCATTTTTAACATTTGAAAATATTGAAAAGTATAAAACCAAATATTAGTCACGAAGCGACTTACTAGTTCTAAATTTTACTTTGATGCTGCCTAAAACACATTCAGTTCCATTTATTATGGCTTTATTTAATGCTGCATTCAAAGAGAGACAGTTTGACCACCAGTATGAAGCATTTTTGAATTCATCATAAAACAACCAATTTGATGGGATCACTGACATAAAGGTATTCCCATTTTCTGTTTCTTCCGGAAACTCAGCTACAATCTACTCCCTAGAACTGTTTATAAATATACTTTTAGATAAAGTTATGTTACCCTGATTGCATAATTAACTGGAAAGCATTGCCTTAATCTGCCAAAAGAAAACTAGAGGTCATTTGTGTAAATGAATATAAATAAATCTTGCAGATTTATACATATTATTGATAAAATATTGCATACATTCCATCAACATAGTAATTGGAATATCAACTTTTTTTAGCACAATAAACCAGAACTACCATAAACATAAAATACTTCAAATCAGGAGCACATTCCTATATTCCACACTTACGTACAAAGTTTACAATTTAAGGCTATATTTATTTATACTTACATAGGTACACTACAAACAAAACCAAAAACTGTATTTACAATATTTTTTAAGAATATCAGAGGATATTTTGTCTAAATTGGTTGCTAAATTCTGAACAAAGGGTTCACTTTTTTCTTTATCTAAAATATTGATTACATCATTCTCCTCTTAATAATTTGTTGCAGAGAATAATTTGATTTTCTCAGCTTTCTTTTCAGAGAGTATAAAAAATTTTCAAAACAAAAACAATTGATTGAATTCAAAGCTCCATATTTTTTTGCATCATCTGCTATGTGAATCATACTGTGCAAATTGTATGTACAGAATTGTTCGCCATAAATTATTATGGCATGTTTGGCAAAACCAAAAAGTATCTTCTGTAAGTTCCTTGTGGCATTATTTATTATTTTTTCTCTTATTCTTTGCGAATCAAACCACAATAATATTTTTAATTTTTTTATTTCGACGTTTCGGTAGCGTTCCAGCTACCTTTGTCAAGATTAACTAATATAGATAAAATAATTTTTGGTCCCTATCTGACACAACGAAAAAAATATGACAACTAGACAATCAATAATATTTTGAAGTTTAAGACTACAAAACTTTGTTGTAAAATTTTATTAACCTTGCTGCGTCGTTCATTCTAACTACACACATAAGATGCTTGGGTCAAAAAAGACCCACATCTAAAAAAACGTCACAATACTGTTGTTGTAACTGACTTTATTTAAACTTTGAAACTTTAAAAAAACAAAATTGGTATCAAAATTTCATTTTTCTGCTTTACAAAATAACATACCTCTATTGTACATGCATCTGAATATCAACCTATTTTAAACACTGTGTACAAATCTGTGTTAAATGTTTCTTACATGTGTATCTGTGACACGTTGTACATAAGTTTGTGCATTTATTATTCGTTTTTTTCACATAAATGGCATCTTCCTCTTTTTTTACCTTGTGATGTAGAAGCATTTTCTTCATGTATTACGTTTTGGAAGGTCGATTTCATTTTCTGGACAATATCTCTAGCAGGCTTTGTTCTGGGAAGATGAGTTCTCCTTTCAATTTATGGTTTTACCAGTGCCATTCCTAGATTTTCTAAGAACTATCTACGTGTCCGCAAGTTCTTAGTTTTCCAAGTTTTATTTATTTTTGTAAACAAAACATGAGCATTATAAGCGGATATATCGAGCATATTATAGAAAACAATCAAAGGCCAGCGATTTGTTTTTCGTTTCGTTGTGTTCAACTGACCCTTTCGTTTTGTTGTAATCCAGTATAATTGTTGGTTTTTTTGCTTCTCCATTAGAAATTTGTTTGTCAGCATGCAATATACTCTGCAGGACGACGCATCTGTTTTTTTCTGGATAGTATGACACCAAGGTGGTATCAGAAGTAAATGCAAATTTGGAAGTAAATTTAGGTATATTTTTAGTCTGTAATAATTCGGGTGGGATAGATCCTCTATTTTTTCTTATAGTACCAATAATTGTTATTTTGCGTTTCAGCAACATTTGTCCTAGTTGGTGCGATGTGAAAAAATTATCACAAGTAAGATTATGGCCTGTCAAGCCTTGGGATAAATCGAGCACAACCTCATACCCTGATTCTACTCTCTTGCTTCAGGTGCTTTACCTGTATAAGGCTGAATGTTCCATACATATGCTGATTCAATGTCGCATAGAATCCAAAATTTCAGTCCATACCTTGCCGGCTTATTTGGCATGTACTGTCTGAATGGACATCTACCTCTAAATCCGACTAATTGCTCGTCAACGGTCACATTTTCGCCGGGATTGGATTATATTGGCAAGATTTCTACCCATTTATCTCAAATTTCTCTGATCGCGGCAAATTTGTCACGAGCTTTTCTTTCAGTGCGAGTATTTTTATTATCAAATCTTAGAACCCTGGAATTTTTTTTGAAAAACTTCAAAGACATTGTCGCTCGAAAAATGCTCTTTTCTTTTTCAGCATCCCACAAACTTTCTGTTGATTCGTAATGAGATTTGAAAACACCAGCCAAAATTAGCAAACCAAAATATGCATGTAAGTCTTCTTCATCGAGGTCTTTCTATTTTTCTTTGTAGACATGATAACCTTCTAAATTTGTATTTTCTAAAATTATATGATGGATTGCAGGCGTCAAAAATAAGAAAAATGATGACAGTTCGCTTTCAACTCGGGAAATGGCAAATCTAGTAGGTCCCGGTGTTAGAGATATGACATTTTGTGCAGAAAATCTTCCTCTTTGTACGGGGGCTCTAACGACCATTCAATAGTTTTATCTTCGGAAAAAATAGTTTTAGAATTTTGAAGAACAATTTCAGGTTCATCTT
Source organism: Galerucella pusilla (assembly GCA_910591695.1). Lineage (NCBI taxonomy): Eukaryota > Metazoa > Arthropoda > Insecta > Coleoptera > Chrysomelidae > Galerucella > Galerucella pusilla. The sequence goes on from CAJUYI010007632.1 coordinate 4,331, forward strand.
CATCTGACTCCACTTCGTCTGTCGCAGAAACATGATCCTCAGACGCGGAACAATCTTCTTCATCTGATGGTTCCCACCCATCGGACGAGTCTTGGTATTCACATGGTTCGACATCTAACTCATCCATAGCTTCTTGTAATCCATTTTGCGTCAAAGGCGCTGAACGTTTAGCTCTCTGAAAATACAAAATACGAGTACAAATATTTCCAACGGAACCTCCCATACTTTCTAGAGTTTCCACAGAAGATCTGAAAGAACTGATTAAAAATCCAGAGTCAATTGATATTGATTTTGGAAAGTACCCTTGTCACACACAGTGTGTTGAACGGTGTGTCAAGCTCGTCACAGAAGCTTCTGCTGCAGTTTGTGGTCCTGATTCTAGAGATGGATTTATAAGGACACGAGCCGATTCTAGAAAAGACATGTCTCCTTTAACACAAAATCAGAATTTGCATTTAAAAGGTAGCATGTTTTAAAAAATTTTTTTACTATTACTGTAAAATTGATAATTTTGTTAATAAATATCAAAAGTATGCTTTTGTTGTTAAATTTTTCCTAGAAAAAAACTTTTGGGAAGACGGAGAAGGCAGCTAAGGTAAGTATTTTGTGGAATATAGTATATATATGTATATATATAGTATATATATATATGTATATATATAGTCCCAGGAGACTGTTAACTAGCTTATAATTTGTATAAAATGATTTTTTATGCAACATAATAAAAATTCCAATTTATTTACAGTACTGTAAAAAAAATAATTTTTTTCTAAATTTCACAACAACTGGGGAGGCAGAAGATAGTGTTCCATTTTTTCCAAACTCTTACAGATACTTAAAGGTGGTGTTAGGCAACTTTTCTGAGGTAATCCATTTCGATATATACATTTTTTTTTTTACCCCCTCTTTCACTCCACCCTAATGTATATATTGTAATGGTATCAGATAATTAAATTACTTAAATCAACTGTATTCATAAAAGGATTACAGAAAAATAGAAATACAAGAAATAAATATGTATAATAAATTAATTTGAATACAAATTTTGAAATAAAAATAGAAAGACTTACCTTGAAATAATAAAGTATCAAATATCCAGTAATAATTAAAGTAAATTTAGAATTCTTCATTTAAAAACAGTTTGCTTGTTTGTTTTTCATAATCAATATGTATTAGTTACACCTGAAATTGAAATCATTAGTATACAATATTTATTAATCAATATAAATTATATTTTTGGCAGAATTCTAACCTAAATTATAATTTAATGTCACTGTCAAGGTGAAGTATGTTTTGCGAAGACAGAACAGTCAGACAGAATCATAGAATAATATTTTCAGAGATGGTTGTTAAGAAAATAATGTGTATTGCATTGTGATTGGTGCAATAAAATCAAAATTTAAAACGTTTATTAAAATAAATTTACAATTAGTTTATATAAAATATGTAATTGGAAAGATTTATTGGACATTGGTTATGAGTTTACATGAATTGAAATAAAATTGTTGATGGTAGAAAATTGTATATTAGATATTTAATAGGGACACATAATTTTGAGGATTTTCATTAATGAGGACAATTTTAAAGGGTTAATTTAGTAAAGTTCTTAGTTATATAAAAGGTAGAAAGAATTACAATAGTGCAAGAATAAATTTTATAGACAATAATAGACAGTAAACAAGAAATTATGAAATTTTGCAATTATGAAGAAAAAATCAAGTGCTTTGGAAATATGATATAGCAACGGGGGTGGTTGATTTAAAAGACCAGAGAGAGGAGGTGGATTTTTGAAAAAGGAGTTTAAAAATTTTGATTCACCTAAAAGTAAAAATTGATAATAAAACTAGAGAAATTAGATAAAAAGTTTTAAAATACCAAGAATATTAGGAAATAGAAGAAAAGTTGAAATATACCTGAAATACCATCAAGAAGTTGTTCCAGCATCCCAGAGGAGAATCAGAATCCTCAATCTTCCTGTGAAATCCTGTAATCCCGTCTACCTCATCAAATAAACAAATCCTCATCCTACCAGCTAAAAAATTTAATATTAAAAAGGTTAGTCAATTATTGGTACCAATAAAATATTATCAAAAGCATATGCATGTCAGAAGTACATCTAAAATAAATTTCAAAATTATGAATGATTCACTTTAATTAAAATTAGATAAGAGCTCACCTTAGATTTAAAATTTTATTTCCTTGAATTGTAGGTTAGGTAACTGTAATTGTATAATGGCTTCTTTTCTTTTAGTAGTATTAGTTAAATTTGAGTTGAGATTCATGTAAATATCATACAAAGAGAATCACTATTATTATTAAACTGTTTTGTTGAGTTGAGGTCCATTTTATTATTATAGGTATAAACAAAAATTTTCATAATATCACACCATAGATATTCATTCGCTGTGAACTGAATTGTTTGCAACTCTCCATACTCTGTGACTTTACATACTCATCGACAGAGACATCTACTTTTTAAAATAATAAGAAAGGTTTGTCCATAGGCGTCACAAAATTTTATTAATACATATTTATTTAAATAATATATTGAAAAATAATTTTAATAAATAAAAAAAAAAGGAATTGATTCAAATAACATATATTTAAAAAAAAAATTCAATAAATAATTTAATAGCGCCAGAACCCAAAGAGAGTAGGAGTTTTCTTGTTCCCGAATTTCATATGAGCTAGCTGGAAGAAAGGGCAAGTATAAACACTATAAAAATTAATATAAAATTTAAATAAAATAATAACAATACAAACCATTACAATATATATGAAAAACATAATGTGTCTATAACTACTCGCATTATGAAAGGTTGGATGATCACATTACATACATTAATGTTATTTGTTGTTGATAAATGCCCTGATTTTCATTGCTCCACTCAAAAACTGATGTAGTCTGTTAAGATCCATGATATTCGTTGATGAAAGTATCGAGTCCAGGTCGTTCGAATATCCTCGAGGTTTGATCAAGTCATATCTTAGGTGTTTATACATTGGACAGACTAGCAGCACGTGTTCGAGAGTTTCTGGTTCTTGACAATTGCAAATTGAACATATTATATTGGTTTCTATTTTATAGGAGTTGCTATTGATATAGATATATAATTTTTCAGTGTTGGCTGTTCGGAGCTGAGCTACAAGTCTCTTAATATATAGTGGAGCTGGGCTACATTATTAATTCATAATTCATCTTGTAAAAGATATTCATATGTGGGATGACGGATGCTAAGCAGTATTCTAGTTTGGTCTTCTTGGGAGTTTTTATTCAAATATTGGTTTAGTATTGTTTCTTTTGAGTTTAAGGTGATACTATTAATATTTAAATCTAGATCGCAGTATGTGACCAGACATCGATGTTATTGGTCAGCCCAGTTGTATTTTAAGTTATTATTTCCGGATTCTTTTAGCTTAATTAGATGACAAAGCGCCCGGTGAGCATATCGTTTGGGGTTTAAATTTTTTATTCTGAGAAGAAGTTCAACAGCTTGTTTTATTATATGATATCCTATCTCACATGATTTAGTTAGTTTCATTTCTGATTATATGTGCCCCTGTTGATCTCTGCAAAAATAAAGGATTTTTCCAAAAGTTACTTTGCACTTTCTCTGTTTGTTCAAGGTAACGAAGAGTCCATATGCTGCTAGCATATGTGAAAGTAGGAATCACCACATTCTTATATAATGTTCTTATGGTCTCAAGGGACGATATTTGTGAATAATTTATAGTTTTCAATACCACACCTTGAGAAAATCTGGCTTTTTGTTCGCGTTGTTTTAAGTTGTTTGCAAATAATCCGTTAAAAGTAAAGATAACTCCCAGGTATTCGTATGTATTTGTCAGGTCTATAACAGCATGTTTATACCTAAATTGGGGTAATATTTGAGCCAATATTTGGGCTTTTACGGAAAATAACTATTTTGGTCTTCGATGGGTTAACGTCGAGGTTAAGACTGTCGCAATATAATTCAAGAATTTTAAGGTTTCTCTTTAACTCTATTTGGGATTCTGCAAGTATTACCAAATCATCTGCATAAAGTAATATAATAACATTTTCATTATCGTCAAGAGTTACACCTTTGGCTCCATGTTTTCTAAAATATTGATTTATATATGAGATTAATAAAAAGAAAATTAAAGGACTTGGGGTATCTCCTTGCAGAACTCATTTGCTTACCTTAATTTTTTCTGATCTTGTACCGTTTTGTTCAATAAATAAAACCGCTGAACTATACAACTATACTTCAATTTGAAATTAACAAATGACAATCTAAGTGAACACAGAACTCAAGTTATCCAACATGAGTATAAAAATAACATTGTAATAATTTTGTGTAAATGTAAATATTGAAGAACCCATTCAAATTTGCAAAAATTGTTGTAAATAAATTAATTCGGTAATGTCCCAAGACAAATATGTTAATTTCCTAAATAAAATTGTAAATAAATAAATTTGATATTGAGGTCTAATGAGAACCCATCAAATCATAAGATGCCGAAAAAGATTAAGGGTTTACTGAGAACCCATTACTAAATCTAATTCAAAATAGAAAACTTACACATAGGTCAACTAATAGTCAAATTATGTATCAAATAATAAAAAAAAACCAATGTGAGTCATTTTCATTGAGAAAGATCTGATTTAGAGTCTAATGAGAACCCATTACTCAAATCACCTACAAGCCAGAAAAAGATTAAGGGTTTAATGAGAACCCATTACTAAATCTAATTCAAAAAACAACTCCAACAAGAGTCCAGAAATATTTAAAATAAACAAATAACTAATCATGAATTTGTAATTAAAAAATATGAAAAAATTTTCAATTGAAGAACATTAACTGAACTATATGGTATCAGTCCGATACTGTTGTGGATAAATATGAAAATCATCATAGAGAGAAATTTTATGTATATCGTCGGCGATCTGACAATACCTGCTAAGTGCGAGTACTGCAATTTTACAGGAGGCCAAAAAACTGCGCATTTTAAGCCACTAAAAAATTATTGCGAAATGTATATAATATTTGTTAAGAATGCATTAAGGAAAAGTGTTATCAAATAATTTTAGCTAAAATTTTACATTTTATCTATCAAACGGTAGATAGCATATATTGTTGCAGGTTCATAGTAAAGTTAGCAGTTATTATTCTGACCTCTGTAAAAGATGGATAGTCTGTTATGACTTTCAATACAATTTTTATTTTCTTTTTAATTTTTCAGCACGAGGTTCACCAACTTCTTGCTCACGGTCATTTTCCGCCTTATTTTGGACCATTCGTTCATTCGAAAAGGGAAGCGAGTCATAGAAGGCATGACATTCTTTTGAAATGACACTTTTTAACTCTTGCAGATGCTTCCATTTTTTTTGAGTGATAGGTAATCGTTGCTTGTAGAGTGCGGGGAAATTCAAAACTGGAGAAGTACTTTTTGGCCTACATGGTAAATCTTGTAATTCTTTATTGAAATCTAGTTTAACTTGAATTTTACCGCTGGGATCATAGCATAATGCCTTGATATCTGTTACAACATTGTCTCCACCTGGTCTTATTGTAGAATAACGCTGTAGCTTAGTGTAATCCTTGGAAAATTCGTGTGTAAGCTGAATGACTTCGTATGGTTCAGGTTTCAGTCTAGCTTCTTTAGACGATTTTACGTAATCACTGGGTAATTCAATCACTCTATTTTTCAGCTTTCGCTCAAAGCAACTGTGCACAGAATCTCCTTCCATTTGCGTGTGACCTTAGGTAAGATATTTTTGTGTTATAGAGATTCTGTGCACAATTGCAAAATTAAGCAGAGCATTTGCCATAATATTGTTTCTATTTTGAAACGTACATCCGTCAGAATAAATACTTATTGGAAGATTTCTTGGTAGACAGTGCCTTTCCAAATAATCTAGTAAGCATGAAACAAACGTGGAAGCCGTCAATCCGCAATCAATTTCAGTGAACCAATAACAGGTGAATTGATGAGTAGCTGTATTATAAATTGTGTAAAATTGTGGCATCCCAATTTAGTTTTAAAGTAAATTTCAGTCGCATTCAACGATGGAGCCACTTTAACAGCTTGTAAATTCATACATAGTACAATACATTCTTTATTCACTGCTCTAGCCTTGTCAGAAGCTTGTTCTTTCCTTGTTTATCTTCAATGTGCTTTTTCCATACATTTTCATCAACATTTTTTTCTTTCATACTCGATACACAAGTCGCAACGGTTTTTTTTCGGGGAGGATAAGCTGAAATTTTTTTCTTTAAATACGTCTTCAAACTTTTTTATTCCTAAAAATTGTTTATTGTTCTCTTGGCAGACTTATTTATACAGATTATGCAGCTGTTTCGGTGTCGTAAATTGTTCTTCTAGATACAACTTGTTGGTATTTTTTCTCGCGTAATGAGATGGTTGTTTCGGTAAATTTTTAAAAAACTTATTTAGAAAAACTTTACTCTCTTTCAAATGCGTTTACTCTATGGTTTCTGTCCTTATTTCTTCTGTTTTTTCAGATTTTAATTCGTTCATACCGTGATTACTATTTTTTACCCAAGTTTCTACTGAGAAGTGTCCCAGTCCTGTCGTGTTAAGAAACATGTTTCGACAAACCTGAACTAATTCCGTACCATTATGAAGTTTATAAACCATGGTATTTTCCCGCCTGCTTTCTTCATCTTCTTTGGTTCTCTTTCTTCGAGGTTGAAGACTGACATGTCCAGACACGAAGACTTTTCTCTGATCCCATGTCATTCTTTTTCAGAAGCTATGAAAAATGTCTTCTCTGGTATCTTCAGTAAATGAATCACAAAATCTCTTCTACGATTTCTGGCACATTTTTAATACACAGCGTTCTCCCATTTTTCTCGACTCTTGAAGGACATTATGTTCAAATGTTTTCTTTTTGTCGCGAGAAAATCCTGAATATTCTTGACCTCTCATTCTAAGCATCTGATTTTGTCTTCTTTTTTCATTGGGTTTTGTCTGCTTTTGGCCTTCTTCTCCGCCCTTCGTTTATATCTCCCCATTCAGCTTCGTTATTTTCTTGAGCTTCAATATTCTCAAAATCTTCCCATTCGGATTCGCGGATGTTTTCTTCAGCATCGTTAGTTTCTAATTCTCCCTGGTGACTATCACTATTAATACCGTCGACACTACTTTCAGTTTCACTTGTGGGAAAATAATCATTACCGTGATCAGAATAACGTTTGGTATTTGAACTTCCATCAGCAGGATCTTTGTCACGACTATCTAAGCTAGCAGTATCTTTGTCACAAGTGTCTAAGCTAATGCTTGGTTTCGAACTGTTTAATATTTCTAAATTGTTTGGTGAAGGAGCACATAAATCAAAATTCTCTACTTCTATATTATCCTCTATTAGAACGTTATCATCATTTGCAAGAATTATTGGCATATTTTCAATATCGAAGTCATAACGCTCATTCAAATTCTGGTTAGACAAAGTCTGAGTTAGAGGATCAGTACTTGCTTCAATTATCAAATCTTCTTTTTGTTATTTTCTTTCTTTTGCCTGAATAGCAAGAAGATGAAAGAT
>CAJUYI010007633.1:0-11878 GCA_910591695.1 Galerucella pusilla
GATTTGAGTGTGCAAAAGTCTACTTTGGGTAGTGATCGTAGGAAAAGGTTATTTTCTTTAATCAGGGGCACGTAGTGACAATTGACTGTGTGCCACCTATTTACAATCACTGTGTGCCAATCAACGCCTCTCAGGCGGTCAACGTCATATTTTTGTTGTAAATACATTAAAAAAGTGAAAAATAAACAGGGTTTAGTAAGAATGAATATTATAAAATACAAAAATACATAAAAACTTTAAATAGTGTGATAGAAATCCTCTAAGCTAGTCACCGAATACGATTTTTTAAACCCAAGCCCGACAGGTTCTGCACTGATCCTTAATAAAAACTTCTCACAAGGCTTACCTTTCCACACTGACCGGATAAATATTAGGACTATACAAGAACGCCTCTCCGGCGGTCTCGGCGTTTTCATCGAAATCGACCGAACGCCCCTAGGGCGGTGCTGGCAGTGAATGTGTTGAATAAAATTCAACGAATCATATAAAGTGATCTTACCTATAACGAATATAATAACTGGTATCAGGATGGGCAGGTCCGAGTATTCTTTCTCTCATAACTAACGCTTGCATTCTCATTTGGTCGGGATCGGCTAAGAGATCGTCCAAATTGTCCATTTCGTCGACTTCGATAACATTATCGTAAGCAGCTACTTTTTGAGAATTTGGTTTTACGATAGGATGTTTTGGATCATAAAAGTACCTAAAATTAATGATTGAAATGTTTATTTTTTAATTTCTGAGAAGTAGTTATACATACAGATTGCGAAAGGTCTGTTCGAGCCATGCGATATACACAAGTGCTACAAGGAAAATATGAGAAAAACAATTGAAAGAGAGAGAGAGAGAGGAATAATTATGTGCGCAGTCAGCTGTTGCTAAATGTATCTGTAAAATTTATTCCCAATTTTTGTCGGCAACAATGTTAATTACAAATAATTGTTCAATCGAAAGCATCAGTGTATAGATTTTATTTATTGCAGATTCTTGAACTATAGTAAAAACCAAATAAAGTTGCGTGTACGTCATCATTGTGAACATTTGCAGCGTTGTCAGATTGTTCACGAAATATGGAAATTAACAGAAAATAACTGAAGTAAACAAAAAACGTAAATATAGAAAATTTCACAATATTTTCCACTACAGCAAAATATCTATTTATAGACAAGAGTCTAGTCTTACTTTTTATCAATATTTGTTCGGTACTCATTTAGGGAGAAAAAATAAAATAAGATTACACATATTTTATGTTCATTTGAAAACACTTGATACTTTATTCAAATTATAAATGCAACAGTTAATTTAATTATTTTAATTAATGCATCACTTTGATATTGTTTACAATACATTTATTTTATCAAATAAATTGTTTTTCTATTTTTAAAAGCAAAATTAAAACATGGGAAATTCCCGCTTTATAATTCGATGTAAAACATTCCTCTTTATGTACTCAATTAATATAATAATTTATTGGTTACTTTTTAAACGGAGGAAAACCTTTTCGTACCATCTAATAGCACCTAATAATGGGGCCCTTTTTCTAATAAAAATTTTTGTTGAATATAAATAAGTACAGGGTGTCCCAAATTGGTGTGTTTTGCAGGGTATCTCGTAAACTAGAAGATATAGAAGAAAAGCAGTTAAGATGTTATACGATAGCCTAATTAATAGATAAGATACAGGGCGATTATTGAAAACTGTCGAAAACTACATATAGGCCCTAAGCCGCGGACTAGTTGGCCTAGTGGTAAATCCGGCACTGCAAACAGCGGCATAGTTTGGACGTTCCTTTAAGCACGGTGTTCCATGCTTTAAGCAAGTAAATATAGAGAAGAGATTTTGTAAAATTTACCTTTCCAATAAAGCTATCCTCCATAATTCTAAAGCACCTATCATATCACGTTTCTTATCTACACAAGTTGCACCTAATAATTCTATAGCATCGATTCTCTCTTTCCTATTTACCAGATTTGGAATTTTTATTAAATATTCTACAATATGATTATGTCCTGTCACTGCTGCGGCCATCAATGGCGTCATTCCTAAAATACCAAAAATATATAGAAAATCAAAATAATTTAACGGTTATTATTTACCATAGGAATCTACGTCCATTTTCGCCCCATGTTCTAGTAGTAATTTTAAAATTTCCAAACTTCCGGATTCCGCGCAATCGTGCAACGCCGTATTTCCTTTAACGCTTTTTCTATTAACACTCGCCCCTAAACTAAGTAAATATTTGGCTATGCTGATGTGTCCTTTATAACACGCTATCATCAAACAAGTATGGCCGTGTCTGCAACAATTTTTTTTATATAAATATATGCTTAATTATAGTTTCCTTTAAATTGTCATATTTAGTAATGATGGTCAAAGTTCTATTAAGAAGAGATAACTACTAAACTACTTCTCGTGCTATATGCCCCGACAGATATTCAATTATATTTCAAAGTTAAGCGGAGTCTATATGATCTACAAGATTTAACCAACCAATCAGGCTTAATGTCGCTGTTGCTACGACTTCAACATTTCCTTTACTTGGGGAAATGTATTGATTGTGTATTGAATGTATATGTTACCGTGAAAGACCGAAATCTGGTGAATGTCTGGTGAATGTCAACATTCTCAACGTTGCTTGACGTATGTCCGAAATATTGTTGAAATTTCATTATTTCTAACTTACACCGGCGATTGTCGACATTCAGGATGCACTCATGGTGTATGTTAGAAAGAATTTTTTTTTTTAATAAAAACAAAAAAATCTATAGGTCTTTATTTATTAAAATAATATGGGAAAAGGACTTTGTTGAAGTCAAAACAAACAGTAGAACATAAAAATATAAAATGAAATATAAAAAATAAGATCAATATCTTATTTATTGCAAAAATGTTCGGACTTTCACCAAAGCACTTGACATTTGTCGACATCCGCCTTCTATAGTTTGTTTCATAGAGTATTAGAATGCAATAATCCTTTAACAACCAGATGTGTATCGGACATTACAGAGTTGTACTCAAACTTGACAAATTCTTTTAATTCAATGCCTGCCGAGGCATCAATCCCGAGTAGTAGTTGTTTCTTCTTAATTTCAAGGTTATAATTTTTTTGGAAAAATAAATTTTCAACTTGGTAAGGCGTTATATTAAATCTATTATTTTTCGATATGAATAAACTTGCCTGTTAGCTACTTCTATGTCGGCGCAATGTTGAACAAGGTACTTGACGATGTCGAGATGGCCGTCGAAACATGCAGCTCGAAGTGGTGTGGAGTTGGTACGTGTCGTGGTATTGACTTTGGCACCGTGGCTTATCAAAAGTTTCACTATATTAAGATGACCGGCTGCTGCTGCGCACCATAGTGGCGGAGCACCTTCTATGGTCTCGCCCTCGAAAATTACTACAAACAGAAATGTTTAAAATAAAGCATGAATTGATAGTCAGACAAAAAGCAAAATAAAAATATCTTTTGTGTTTCCGTTATTAAGAACATATTTAAAATTGGAATACATAATGTTGTAAATTATTTCAACGACAAAGCAGATAGTGTGTCACTTTAGTTCTTCTTTTAGCAATCAAAATGTGTTCAGTTATGGTTACTTACCGGAACCAGGTTGTTCTAAATTGGCATGACATTTTTCTATTAGATATTCAGCTACATCGTAGTGTCCATTCCGGCAGGCAATAACCAAAGGGGTGGCCCCCGCAGTTTTCGCCCCCACCAGCATGAACACTTCGTCTTTGCCTTTATTGCAGTGCAGGTAAATCTGAAAAAAGAGAAAATGAACATTAAAAGTATATTGTGTCACAAAGGTAGAAAGTGTGCTTTAGCAGCCGGAGACTTAATAAGCCAGACGATTTTTTTTCGAAATTTCCCAATATTTCGCGCTGGGAGGAAGGTAGAGAAAAAAATAAAAAATACCACCGTGTGGGGGAAGTGTTTTGCAACAAAAAAGGTTAGCTGCGTTTCTTTCGTCCAAGCAATGGTTTGTCCGGAAAAAATTCGGTAAGCTAAGTATGTGTTCCGCATCCGCGCGACTCTATTCTCTGAAGCGCGGCGGAGTACATTATAAACTATTGTAAAGTTATAATGTAGTCAATTTAATTCATGTATAAAAAATCGCATATGCCACAGTGCCATTGTCACTTTGACAGCGGCAAAAGTTAGCCAAATTTACCCGATAAAATACAAACGACTTGTGTAATTATTATAAGTGATATAAATAATTGTAATACGGCGTTTTGAAGAGGAAAGTGTCGGCTTCAAGATGGCATTTTTTTTGTCATAGCACATAATCATTTATAGCAAATTACTCATATTTAATATAAATAGTATATTCTAATCATAAACCAAGTATCTCAATGAAAAATATATTATATAATAAGTTGGCATTGAAACAATTTTTTGAAGGATGGAAACTGTTTTTTAGGAGGTATGTTCCATAGATAAAATTTACGGATAATTAATTTTTCATAATTAAGAAATACGACACTTTTCATTATTTTGTAAATTTTAGGAATCTTGTTTTTACAAGAAAACATATATATAAAATACTGTAACTTTGATAAAACTGGAGTAATTTTAATGGGGTTTGCGTAGAAATGTTGGGGAAACTTCTAAGATCAAGAATAATATAATTACAAAATTAATTAATTCAATTATTTTTTTTATTATAAGCGAAAATAGCAATTTTTATAGATTCGGGTAGGAATCTTCTTTATTTTTTCAAAATAAAATTTGATACTCATGTATAATATAAAGATTAATATTCAACGAACAAAATGTATATAGTGAAAATGTATAAAAGATTATTAATATATAATTTTTTTTTATACCTTTTTCCAATGAAAATATATAAAAATTAATTCATCACATTTTTTATTTATTTATTTAATTACAATATCCTCGGGCAAGCCCAATTACAGGATGACAAACACAAGATATTAATGACAGGTGAGAAAAAAAAAATAAAAAAAATAATACAATGCAGTTCCTATTAGGGAAAAAAAAGTAAGCACTCATATACAGCTAGGCAGTCACAAAAAGAGACTTACACAAACATTATATGCGAAGTGAAATATTTCCTATGAACTACCCCGGAGAAAGATTCGTTTTATTTGTCTATTATTTGTTTATTATTCACAACCTTAACTCTCACCAAAGATTGAAAAAAATTCTGTTTGAATATTTATATTTTTTTCCACCGAAGACATACTCAGTATACCGAATTTTTTACAGACAAACCATTGATCGGACGAAAAAAACGCAGGAGACCTTTTTTATTGCAAAACACTTCCCCTACACGGTGGTATTTTTATTCTTCTCCACCTTCCTCCCAGCGTGAAATAAAAAAAAAATACATACTTTAAAGTACTTATAAAAAAAATTAGCCGTATTGTTAATTACTTGTACTTTTGGTCCAAAACGACCCATACAGATTGTCCTATAATTCATTTTCTTTAATATAAATGATATTAAAACATTAAAACACATAAAAAAATTAAGCTTAGACACGCAATTACTATAAAATGGAAAAAATATTTCAAAAATAGAAATGAAGTAAGAAAAAATAGCTAAATCATAAAATATCAACCCACTAACTGATTTTAATATATGTAACGCAGGATTTCATAACCAAGTTGAAATTAAAATTTTTGGCTTTTACCCAGAAACAACACAAGAAAGATCAGAAGGTATAATTATATATCAATTTATTTCAAATTTAAATATCGTATCGTAGAATTATTGATAATATTTTTATTATTATTTTTGGCACGAGTTAAACTGAGTTAAAGAAGAATAAAATATGAAACCATCTTAAAAAGGACGATATTGAAAATGATACGGGTTCGAAAATTTAAAAATTTTAAATTGGTATATTTGAAAATACACGCTTTGAGTCAAAAAATCGTAGGGGCCATAATAATGGGAATTTTGAGCTAAAATTTTAGATACACTCTCTTAGATGATGAACTAGTATGTAAAAAAATCAGCGAGATTGTATCTACGATATTTTCTATACGGTGGTATGCGAAAGTTGCAGATACAAAAAATCTAAACTGAAATAAACGATTTCTTCTCAGTACATATTTATAAATTTACTTTTTGGTTAGGTTAGGGATCTCTGAGAAAGCTTGTTGCACTAATGTCCTCGACTATTATAAAATATAAATTCTGCTAATATTTGTATGTATCTAAAGTGTGTTTGAATGCGCGTGAAATTTTAGTGTATTTCACAAGAAGTTCAAGGTACTTACTGCTGAAAATCTGAAAATACATGAACGTATGGTAGGTACTGCTTCAAGAACACCACGAAAGAAACTGATCAAGGAAAAAATTGAAATAATAATAGAATTATCAAGAGGACATGCAGTTTTTGTCCCCATTCCTAATAATTATATTCCAAAAGCATACTACTGTTTGAATAATGTATAACGGCAATAAGATATTATATGCTAATAATTATTTTTTGTCAAACTATTATCAGTACCTATTTGTTGATATTAAATTGTTTTTATTATTCTGTTTTCAGTGCTTACGATTAATTTTTCTGAATTTTGGAAATGCTAATGTAATATCTTGCACAAAAGTGTCCAAGGCACATTCCAGACAATGACTAAGTATAGTCTCAGGCTCTGGTGCAGGTGTATACGGGAGCAGACCTAGGACAGAAATTTCAACCTCTCTAGGATCCTATGCAACCGTATTTCCGGCGGAAATTTACGCCATTGTTTCATGTGTGGAGAGAGTGGAGCAAGCCAATCTCATACATATAACATTAGAAATTTTCTCGGAGAGCCAATAGTGTTTCTTAACACTTTTTTTTCTATTTATGAAAGCCCGGATTTGATAGATGTTTTGTATGTTTTAGTACCTGTGGAGGACAGGAACTATTAAGATGCCACCCAAAAAGAAGAACGACAGCTGTGTTAGCAGCCAAGCTAGCAACAGGACAGCGAGGACAACGAGGCAACAAGAACCAAGATCAAGAACGCAGAAATGATGGCGCGAGAAAGCACAAAGAAAGCGGAAGAAGTCACGAAAATGCTGAGGGACATGAAAGGAGTGAAAATACCCTGCGACGGACCAGAGGACTACAGGAACCTCACAAGGTACCTGAGAAAAGAAAGAAAAGAAGTGGAGTGGTATACGTATATGCCACAAGAAGACAGGATGTCATTCGAGGACTAACGCACTGCGAGGACACCAAGGAAATCAAGGAAGAAATCGAGAGACAAGCGGTAAGTATAAAACGACGGAACAACGGAACAACGGAAGACTGCCGAAGAAAAAACCACCGAGGTTACACGGCCAAAGAGAATACGGCTCGCCCCCAGTGGGGAGCCTTATAGGCCCACTCACCACAAACCTAACCTAACCTAAGCAGTCTTTGAGATACAGGACGTGGTTTGTAAAACCTGCGCATTCAACTATCTGTAGTGACACCATTCCCAATAAGATATTTTTGTTGACCTGTATAATTGAAAAATTAAAATTTG
Organism: Galerucella pusilla; assembly: GCA_910591695.1. NCBI lineage: Eukaryota > Metazoa > Arthropoda > Insecta > Coleoptera > Chrysomelidae > Galerucella > Galerucella pusilla. The sequence continues at coordinate 7,499 of CAJUYI010007633.1, forward strand.
CATAACGTCTAATTACAGTTCGACTGAAAAAAATAATAAAGCGGTCCATTACAAAATTCTTCGAGTCAATTTAAGGTACAATATAACGAATATCTGAATTTGGTAACGGTTACCCTGACCTCATTAACTTGAAATTCGTCAAACAATGTGGTATCGTTCAGTCACTGAACTGGAAATAAATAATTAATAAGCAAAGGAATATTATAGTCACACCAGTATTGCAAAACAGAATGTATTTTTCGGAACTATTATGTAACCAAATTAAAATCGTAAATATAGAAAAGTAGTAACATTGAACAGAATAAGTATGGTGTAATAGAAGATTTTGAGTGTCGTTAGCAGGTCAATATCTCGAAAATTGTTCATTAGACGTTTGGATGTTTTTTTAAATGGGACATCCGGTCGAAATAGGTTCGTTATTCTACTAGGGGGCTTTATTCACGGCTGTGGCATGCGCTCGCACTTTTAATCATTATGACAATATATAGAATGCGAAAAAGCTTATCGAACCGTGCTGATTACACAGTCATGCACAATAGGTAAAACTAAACACTTTCATCCGGCAACATAATAGATCCTCTGAAATATTATTTTAATTTTCTGTTTCTAAACATCCTCCACTTCATCACTATTGTATGATCTATTTGAAAATTAAAATTTTTGTCATTTTCTTGATTAAAAAAAATTTAGACACGGTAGAGGATCGAACCCTTATACTCTTCGTCAGAAGTCCGATGTTGTACCAACTAATCCAAATCACCTGTTATAATAGTATATATATATATATATATATGCTCTACAGGCCTTGTAGACCCAGGGCAGTTATTTTTCTCCATTCCTCTCTATTCTTAGCTTTCTGTTTCCAATTTCTTATTTTCAGTTTACCTATATCAGACATCACACTTTCAAACCATCTTTTTCTAGGCCGTCCTCTTCTTCTTTTGCCAATAAGAGTCCTGTAAAGAGCCATTTTTGTCATTCTTTCTTTGTTCAATCTTTCTACGTGTCTCAACCACCTTAACCTGTATGTTTTTATTCTCGATGTTATCCTTGCTTCTCCATATAACATGTCTATTTCTTCATCTGTTCTCCTTCTCCATCCTTCAGGTGTTTTTATTCCACCGAAGATTGTACCCTTTGGAAACTGTAGTCCATTTCCCTTGTCGTTTTCACCATCAGATTCTCTCCGATACTTCCAGTATCTCCAAGGACCATATATTTTGTTTTTTCTTGATTAATTTGCAGTCCTAAAATGTTTGCTTGTTCTGCGAGATTTTTTGTAATTTTAGTGAGCTCTTTCTTTGATTTTGCCAATACTGTCAAGTCATCTGCATACGCAATGCACTGATGTTCGTTATTAAAGATTGTACCATCTGTTTTTACTTTAGATCTTATAATAGTAGGAAAATGTAATCATCCTGAAGGGTATTCATGATAAGTATGTATGATGAACATTAATAATTTCACTTTCAATTGCTATATAATAACCTACTTAAATTTTTGTCACTATTGATAGTTATTGTTAATTTTGAAATCAATTATGTTGACTTTAATTGTAACATTTTGTGTATTAACATGTCAGATGTTGATTACACATTATTTGGTGAAATTATCACGTGATCGTAGGAAAAATATTGTACATTACTCGTGCGAAAGTGATTTTTCACACTCGGCTCATGCCTCGTGCTACAATATTTCCCATTCATTTGAAAAATGTCACTTTACGCACACGTTATGTAATATACTATTAAACTTTCTCCGAAACAGCTTATTCAATGTAAATCTCAACTTTCTTGGTTTCTCTATACGTTCTCACATTAAAACATTTTTTTGTTACAATTTTTCATCATAAAAAAATGCGAATTGTTTACAGTCTTGAATAATTGATCAATTAAATCATAAACTATAAATTTAATCAACATTATTACTAAATCTTTTGAAAAAAAAATTGTTATATTAAATATGCTTATACTATTAAATTGCGAGATGAAAAATGTGCTGTGGGATACATAATACTACTTAATAATAATTATCACATCGTTTGTTATTAATTTATTGCAAACAATAAAATTATTTACCACACCTTTCCAACAATAATAAGAGACCTACCTATAGATTGAGTCGTTGGAAATACAACAAGATATATGGAATATCTAAAATGTGAGCCGAAAAATTGTTGTCAGATATATAACAACAACAACAATAATTGTTGTTGTTGTTGTTTTCCTTACTTCGGTAAACTGTTTGTTCGTGTCGATAACATTGCCAACATGGCGGCCAAAATAAAAGAGCTGGTGACCTGATTACAGTATTTTGCATTGGCATCAACTATCCGGTTAGTTATTTATGCGATCTGCTGTGTCGTTAAAATGATTTTCAGCATTAGTTGTTTTCTCCAGTGGCGCCTTGACTTACGTTGTGTTTAGTTTAATATTTTTATTTAAACTATTTACTGAACGATTAGGCTACGTTCATAAACTTACTCAGAGTAAGGAAAGTTTACTCCGAAGCGTTCATAAATTTACTCTACCAGTATAGAGTATGCTTTTATAAACGTTCAGAAACCTACCCGGAGTAAACTCTGCATACTCCGCTTTTTAATGGAGTATAATATACTCTGACAGTTATGACAGTTTGGCTTATACAGTAGCTCAGTTCAGATTAGTGCACAGGTTATTTTTATTGATAATATTATTAATATTCAACTCATCCATGGTTAATAAATTTCTATTTTTTTTTTTTTTTTTTTTTTTTTTTTATTCTGTTATTTAACGTCGGTCTATTTCTGCGACTGAGGCTAATCACCGACGCCGGGAGCACTCTACCCCTAACCGGAAATTTTGGCGAACCCACTAGTGTTCCAACCAGTGGTAGCGTTCTTTAACGAGCCCAACATCCATGGACTCGGGACCTCGGTTTTACGTCTCCTCCGAAATTCTATTTTCGAAATGAAAAATATAACCCCAAATTTATATACACAACACAATGACATTTGATTTGCCTCCGGCCGGTGTAGCCTCTAAACGGTTACTTCGAGTAATCAACAAACATTATTTTCTAATCACGTGATCATACTCTTTTCTACTCACTGGAGTAAGTTTATGAACGTAGCCCTAGTATAAATTCATTTCACTAGTAATCAATTAGAATGGCGTTTTGAAATAATAATTTATAAAATATTATGCCCGCCGTTGGGCGCCGTTCGACATCAATGGGATTAAAAATCTCTCTTCACGTTGTAAGCTTCCTTTATCTCCTTATGTTCCTTTGAAGACAGTTTCGATTACCTACTAGTCCTGTAAAAACACAATGATGAAATGATTCGCGAAATTTCCGCACCTAAAGTAAAGATAAATAAGAAAAACCTTCAGGCACACTTCCTCAATGAATGATATATGGGCATAATAAAATTCAATGTGTTATTGAGGTGCACAATATTGAAATTTATTAAAATGTATGCTTCAGTGCACAATAGAAGTATGTGTATATGTACACACAAAAAGGTTTTAACGACTTCCTTCTTTATCGACCGTGAACCAAGATCAAAGGATAAATACTCATTATTTATTTTATCAGGAATATATACTGAGTATTTTCGACTAAAACAAATAAGTATTTAGCAGTGGCGGCTCCTCGAAGGAGGCTTAGCCTCGTCAACAATTTATCCAGCAAATAGCACCAGAAATATTTTGTTGATTATTCTTCATTTTATTTCCAGTTTAACTAAAATTTTTCAATTCCACAATTAATTCCCCGTTTTCACTACTTATTTTAGAATCTGACAACAGTTCCACGAGGCTAGATTCCAAAACATCTCTCTCGAAACACGTGTTGCTCTACACAGTTGCCGTTGTTTGACCAGTCCAATTGCTAATACCGTAAAAAAGAGCGGTAGGTTAGCCTCTGTGATAACTTGTAGCTGTTGCGATGATATACGAACCAAAACGAACTACGGAATACAAAATATGAGCGTGGGTTCGTGCGTGCTTGTTGGAACTTTAGTTCTTTACGTCAGGTTATGTTTGAGCGACCAGGGGTCGCGACGCAAAAGATCTGACCGTTACGTTACGTTATGTTACGTTGCTTCGTTATGTGCCTTGCTTGCGTGCGTGTGCTCTCTCCTGAGTCTCTCTCTCGTTTACGAAGCAGCAATTCATATGCTTCGGCCGGGAATCGAACCCGGTCCGCCTGCGTGGAAGGCTAGCATTCTACCACTGAACCACCGACGCTATATTAAATTCTATGCAAAGCTGGGATTCGCAGTGCTGGTGATCTACTTGAATTTGTTCCACTACACTGCTCCAAGAAATTAACGCACCACTTAATATTTTCAGAATTTTTTTGCCATTTTGAACAAACTGTAAAATATTTCATAAAATT
>CAJUYI010007634.1:0-11876 GCA_910591695.1 Galerucella pusilla
ATTGTCGAAAATCGTAAAATCGTTTTTTTCGCATTTTCGGTTAAAACACTCTGACTGCCGGCATACTAATTTTTGATTGTTTTATTTTGTTTTGTCAGTCGTACAAGACTGACCGACCAATATGCATAATTTTGCGTTGTCAGTCATTTATGTCCGACAGCACCACTATCATTTACGGTCGTGTCAGGCTTATTCGACTTACTTTATATTGAGCTCTGTATGCCTATCAGAATCGCGGCGCTGGATTTTATAAGTCTACAAAATTTCACGGCGCCTAAGTAAAAAAATATCCGCCGCGGCCTCAGCCGACTAGTGCTCGTCAGTCGAAAACGACTGACATGGCAGTCAGAGTGAAAAAGTCAATTTTGACCATGTTCCCCCAATTTTAGAAAAAAATAAATGTCATATTCGTATTCAGCACCCTCGAAAATATAAAGATAGACTGTTTTTAGCGACTAGAACGAGGTTGGTCGGTATGTGAAAAAAAAGGGGGTGTTCCTCTCCTCTATTGAGGGACCGTACTAATCCCGACTACCATCGTCTAGTAACGTGCATTTCACATTCATTCCTGTTCCTGTATTTGCCAAAGTGTACTTACAGTGGTTTTCTACAATAAATTTGAAAAATTATCTCAATAACCTATTACCCACTCATCACTAATTTACGGTCATAATATATGAAAGTAATTTGCATAATTCAATGCAATCATTTGGAGTCGTATCAAAAAGTGATTTAAAAAAAGTGAATATACCAATAAATAATAATAACAATCGACCGAAATCGACGCGACTGGACGGGCATTAATAAATTCCACCACGCTTATTAAACAAACAATATTTGTGGACCATTATTAAGCGCCATTTAACATATTTTAAGCTGTTGAATTCCAATGTGGGCTTCAAAAGGGCAATTATATCTCCTATAAATTTTTTTTTAATATTTTTTGCCTAATTACAGGATATATTTTAAGAATTGTACAATCCAAGTTTCAAATAACCTTCACCAAATATGTTAAAATGTGTTGAAAAATAATTAAAACTTAACTGGATTGCGAAGGCGGAAAAAAAGTTATTCTCCCATAAATTTGAAATATGAAAAAATATCAGAGGCTGAAATATTTTATACGAGGGTTGTCTTAAAAGTGTTGTATCTAACAACATAGTTGGCACATGTCAACAAATGTCAAATGTCAAAATGAACTGTCATGTTTAGTTAACTTCAGCTAACTGTACCTAAACACCAATCAAAATTAAATCTCACGCTTCAATCTATTCAAGCAGCTGGGAGAGTAAGTCAGTGACACGAATTAATGTTTGATACGATTAAAAATCTTGGCGAGTTTCAAAAAACTCGTCTAATTATCGGTAGTTGAAAAAAAAAGAGCAGTAATTGTAGACGGTTGAAGAATAAATCGCGTCGAGGTAGACCATTGAGCCTATAATTAAAATTCAACTTATAACATTTTAAGTATGTTTACATAAGGCTGTCATCTCGACACGCCTACTCCTTACATGATTTATTGTTCTGCTCGATAAATATATGCAGTTCGTATACCTAATTTCAATAAACGCCGTGTCTCTGATAAATGGTTTTTTCTAAAAAACGAAGATATTTAACAAGTACGAAATTTAACCCGCCTAAAATTGCTATTGATTCGCTAATTGAAAATGAGTTTTTTGTTGTTGTTTCATTACCTCAAAGGTAATCGGTTTAAGCTTAACGAATAAATAATATTTTCCAATGTTTGCCCCGACAATATTCTAAAAAACTTGAGATGATAGTGGATATATTCAGAAGGAATATAATACTTAGTGAAACAGAAAAATTTTGCGTTGTTGTATCTTAAGAATGGAACAATCAAGATAAATTGACAGAACTGACTCAGAGGACATATAATAGTCTAAAGTCTAAGATCCAGTGGCCGGCAGTATTTTACCAAAGATGAAATTTCTCTCAGTAATTTTCCTATACCTGTATTTGTATTTTTGAATACCCAATTTTCAAAAAAAATTATATATGGTGACAGTGGCCAATACAAACTTCTTCTTCTAGACATAATTCATGTATAATATCCCTTCAACTGTTTCGAAAATATTTATTACAAAAATGAACATTAAAAAAGAAAATTATAATTCTCAATGTAAGAAATATTCAAAATGTTCGCCGCGAACGTCTTAAGCTGGGTACAGACCAAGTTCTCGAGCTGTTCTCGAATAGTTTGCGAACTTTTTCGAGCTTGGTGTATACGCCTGTTCGCGAACAGTTCTAGAGGAGCTCGGCAGTTCGTTTGAGGTTCCGAGTCGAGTCGGTATACTTTCAAAGGGTTCGTTTGCGTACACTTGGCGAACTCAGTATGTGTGTGGACGTTGACTGTTCGGTTTCATAATATACGCGAAATATTATTATCAGTAGTTTTTTAAATAAACATGGACTGTTTATTTAAAAATCGATCTTGTGCGATTTTTAAATAAACTTCTTTGCCACCACCTCCTAGTCTTACGTTTCTTTTTTTCTCTCTTAGACATTTTGTTTTATTAAAAAGTATGCTGCACAAGCAATGATGAGATCGCTTTCTTCGTCGCTTTCCAGCGATAACATTTTCCAAACTTAATTATTTCAATTTTTATGAAAGTGCAGTTCTAGTTCGAACTTTTCAACAAACTGGACCGAACTGAACACAGAACTGAAACTCTTTTTGTGTGGACGATGTGTTTGGGAGCTGCTCGGGTTCAATTCGGGAGCTGTTCTCGATTAGCTCGTGAATTCTTTAGCAAAATGTCAATCTGATATAGAAATATCCTCTAAAGTTACTCAACATCCCAGGCGTGACATTTGTTTTTAGTTGAGTGGCTCAGTTTGGTATACTTTTGACAGATCCCCACAAAAATTAGTCTAATGGCGTCATATTAGGAGATCCTGCTGGCCACTCTATCGATATACGCCTCCCTATCCACTGATTTGAAAAAATTTGATTCGGATACTATAGCGGACATTGATTTGGTAATGGGGCTGAAACCATATTGTGTTGGTAAGAACTTGTGGGTTTGCTGGATCAGGATATAAATCTCCTGTAGTACTTCAAGAGTAAAAGAAAACTTGGTTAGAGATGGAGAAATTATGGAGTCAGAACATTTTATACAAATTGAGAAAAAATATAAATTGGGCATCTTTATGGATTGTGTTGCTCCAATTATTAGACTGATTTTTTTAAGGATCCGTCCCTTCGCCGGCAACACCTCAACCTCCTGGGATTATTGTGGATACTCCTCTTGTTCCGACTACAGCCTATTCAGCCAATCCGTTCCCTGTATTAGCTCATACAGGCTCTTTGCTGGTTGGTCGTAGAAGTCTTCTGGAGTCATTTGGGGTCTACCACACAGTTTTTGCCTCCTGTGGTCCAGCGTCTCACAGGTGCATGGTTAATGCAGAGCTGTTTCGGTATCCTTTTTGCATATTCTGCATGTAAGGTATCCTTTATACAGTCCTATTTTGTTCAGGTGCTCCTTTGTGGTGCGAAGTTTGTTCCTGCTCCTTGCTCCTTGCTACTTTTTCTGATGGTTCTTTCATGAATTTCTTCCCATGTGTATTCTTCCAGTGTTTATTGTGTTGTTCTTACACCCACCCTTTTAACCATGACCTAGTTCAGCATCTGGGAATGCCCACAGCTGGTCCCACTCCGAGATGTCACCCTATAGCTCTGAAGTGCTTTAAGCTCGGCTTGACTGTCACTGTAGATCCTAATCTGCCTGTTGTTGTAGGCTCTCATATTATTAGCCCTTGCACATGCAAGTATTGCATAGACCTCTGCTTGAAATACCGAGGCGTATTTTCCAAGCGAGACGATTCCTTCATATTTGCTCGACTTGCTGTATATGCCCGTTCCGGTGCAAAGCTCATTCTTTGATCCGCCTGTGTAACAGATCAGTTCATTCGCTCTACTGAGTGGTGGTGCGTTCTCTTCCTCAAGCTCCTTCCGATCTTTTATGACAATCTCGAAATTCTTGCGAAAGATATATTTGGTGATCATGTGGTCTGTTGGCGTTTTACTGATTAAGCCTACAGGCCTTTTCAGAGCGATCCATCGATCATGTAGATGTAATGGAGAAAGGTATAGCATTTTAAGTAATGAAGGTATGACTGAAGTCAATTGAATGACCGAGGCTGTCAACTCCATTTTAAATGTAATCTATAAATTTAACGTATCTTCGACATGGAGTGAACCAAATAATTTCTAATCAGTCGTTACATTTTGGTAATTTATTTAAATGAAACTTTTACCAATGTATATTCCAAACTGATTTTTGCTTGCCTTTTACTGATTTTCATTTCTCATAGTCTATAAAACAATAAATATAAAAGATATTTCGAATTTTGAGTAACGTAGATTAGACTGTGCATGTTGTTAACGGGCGGCAGGCGTACAGGTAGCTCTCGGTAGTATCAAAATTCTTGGTTGCATTTACATATATCGAGATCGAGTTATGTAAATGAATTTTCGAAAGAAGAAACAAAAAGAGTTACCCCATCAAGCAAGATACGTAGTCGAAGTAGAAAACAGAGAAATATCGACAGGGTAGGATTTAGTTGTTTGATTCAATTGTTAGATTCAATTGTTATTGATACGTTAGGTTAGTTCTAGAAACTGACAGGAAAAATGATGTTGCAGACTTGATGAAAACATTACATTGACAGTATCATCGATCAAACCCATTTCGTGCACTTCAGAGATTAACAAGAACTGATGTTATAAATAAAATCATAGAAGCTTGTCCTAGACTTTCTGAAGATCCTGCAGCTGTAGCACTGATCCAAGACCCAGAACTAATATTTTATTTATCAAACCCTGAAAATGGTGCAGAGATGATAGAAAAACATCCAGTTTTATTAGAAGCAGGTTTTCATATTCTAGCCCAAGTACATGCAGAACAAGCTTCTTTAAATCCCAACCAACCTGGTACCAGCACAGGATATTCATATTCCTTAGAAGCTCTATCAGATGATGATGAAGAAATGGATTCTAGCTCTTAAACCAGCTTCAGCCAAAACCTTCTAAGTAGAAATACTTCTTTCAACGCCATCACAGCAGCTCAACTTGCAGCTGCTATTGCAAACGCAACAAACACACAATTCAATACGAATAGTGCTGGTGTTCCTACTGAAAATTCTAGTGCATCAAATATTATTACAAACGAAATGTTTTCCAACGCCATTCAACAGGCTATCGGTTTTGGAGGGTCGAGTAGAGGACAAACCCCAAGTTCACCAAATAACAGTAATCCGGAAGAGGAGAGTTTTGAAAATTTAAATAGACAATGGCAAGCACAATTGAAACAAAACATTACATATCTTGATAACTACAAATTTTTGGATATGTAAAGGTTATTCGTTTTGAAGCATACAATATACAATGATAATTTTTTACTAAATATAGTAACCAATCAAATTACTTAATTTTAAGTCATGTGTCAAATTTCATCCAATCACCTCGGGATTACAGCGGTAATACCCTACATGTGGTGTTTATTTTTCATTAAAAATTAATTAAACGTCAAACTGACAACTGGATTGAAAATGTCGCGAAGATTTGATATTGCATTTAACGATTCAATTAATTCACCAAATGTACTTTTCACAACTGTAGTTTTGAATAAAAATGAATAATATTTGTTTGACTAAAACTAATAAACTATTAAACGTCAGATTGACAATTGATTTTTTTGACATCTACAAAGTAAAAAATTATCTTATCGAATACTCCTCGGGTCTGGATAAATACTCAAAATTTTGTCATAGAGAATGCTTCAAGCGTGTTGCTCAAAGATAATAGCTCAAGCAACACGCTTTCAGCATTCTCTATGGCAAAATTATTTCGGTATTATCAAGACCCTAGGGGTATTACTACTGAAAATAGCTTGAAATGCCATTGACATAAGAATTGGGAGGGGAAAAGTGACATACCTATTCTTTCAAATGTCACTGGATCAAGAATTGATACATGTTTTTCCATCAAAATATGCCCTTTTACATTTAAAAACAACCTGCCAAGAATGTCAAATCAATTTATTCATCCATTTTAAAGTTATCAAAATAAAACATTTAATGATTTTCATAACTAAATAAGTAAATAGACTGGACTCCTCATTCTTATATCATTTTTTACCAATTTTACGAGACATGCAAACATTGTAAGTGTTATCTAAAAACATCCTGTAGATTTGAAAATAATGTTGGACTAGTTTTGATTTTCACTATTTTTTTTTGTAATAATAAAAGCACTCGCCAACGGAGTCATACATTTCTTATCTAAGGTCGACATACATTTTATCTGTTACTTTTGACATTTCAGTTGTCCTATTTTGAAAACAATTCTTAACATTATGTCATTGATTATAATTTTGAGGTTAAGTGTAACATAATATTCAAGTAATATAAGACATACGTAAAACAGCAGAATACGTCACTCATTATAACGTAACGGCAAAGGATGGATGAACAAACTCTACCTAATTAAACTGTTCGTAACCAAAATCTATTGGTCATTTTTTTAAAGCCGGCACTGTTGAGAAAGCGGGACATTCAAATGTAATCTATTCGCGGCAGGTAGCCAAATAATTGGCTATCCCTAAAGGAGCACCTGCACAGTAGGGCGCAGTCATTCCTTATTATCCTGTACCACCCAGTAACAAAACAAACTAATGTTAAAATATTAACTACTTTGTGAATTCTTCTTTAATATTTAACGAGGAGAAAAATATTTGCATTTACATAAAAACAATATCAAATTCTCCAGCGAGTTGATTTTTATTTTCAAGTATACACTAGGATTGCCATATATTAACTCTCTTCTCAAACACTAATCCAGGCAACTCTAAAACATGTAGGTATAAATAAATAAATAAAAATTTTGATCCATAATTTTATAAAACAAGAAAAAAATGCAGAGAAACGTTTTTGAACATTTAAATATCATTTATGTTTATTTATGGTTGTTATTTAAATTTTTATTAATATTAATTGTATAAAGAAGTTAATGATCAACTTTATGTACTTAATGGTCATCAGTTTGAATTCATGAAAAAATTAGTGACATTGATGTGGTATTTTAACTACGATAATAAAGAGCTTTACAAAAACAATAACTAAAATCGCATATTTAGCGAGCATATTTGAAAATGCAATAATTAATTTCATATGCATAATTTTCTGTGTCAACACTATGTTAGCTTAACTAAAATTATTATGGTCACAAATGAGTTATACCTTGTATATTCAAGTAATACTTATTATAGTGAATTTCAATGGAAATTTGTTTGAGAAAATAATATAAATCATCTTGGACCATTTGCATCATATCCAAGCTGTTTCAAACATCAAATACATGGACTTCAAGAAGAGTTCTAGACTTCTGGCAGGATTGGTTCTTTGGAAGGCCCTTATACATCCTTCGAATAATATTACCAGTATTGTTAAACTCTAGCAGGTATTGCCGGAGTATCGAGGAGGGGAGATTGATAGAACCTCGCCTCCTTTCTTTCAGTTGTTCCACTCCCCGGTTTTCAATAATTGGGTCCCTGAATAAATGTATGCAGTGGAAGAACAAAATAGAACCACTTGCCACCAACCTATTCGAACCTTAACTGGTTTACTTTTATTCTTTGGAGAACATACCTACTTGGTTATGGAAACTCGCGTAAGATAGTGTAAAGGTGCAGTCGTTTTGGGTGAGTAATCTAGGCGAATAAATACTACAATTTTTTCTCTTTGACAAAAATGACTATTGATGATGAAGGGTTTATAAAATATTTGTTCAAGGAAGAAGGCAAGAGGGTTTCAGTACGCTCATAATGAGACTGTAATAGTAGAGGATTGTTGTTAATAAAACACTTATCGGTTATACTCTTTTTTAGTTTATTTAAAATATATTCATTCAAACTTCGGTTAGTCCAGCTGACCTCGTTGAAGTTCACTTTAATAATATGTTACTTCTAGTTGTAAATGTTGAAAAAGTACTGTCATTAATAGCAAAACTTTATATTCTCATGATATTATATTATCATTGCTGATAAACATATCTATCCAATATTATAAAGGTATTAATCAAGCTGTTTCGTGAATGACCCACTAGATTATACGAGTGGCTGTACAAGAGTACTGTGTTACATCCTGTAGTTCAGTTTTGAAAGATTTTGCCTTATAGAACCAGCAGAATTTAAGGGTGACACAAGAAAAAGTATAATGCGGTGAAAACGCACGATAATGTGGCTAATTCATGTCATCTCTTCTAGTAACCGTATTCTTGAATAATTTATCCAAAATGTCCATCATGTAGGTACATCAGCTGGCTCTAGGCATCGTTTTGTAGCGCTTGCCGTTGACAAAATCTGCCACAAAAGGTAATTCTGTGGATGCTTTGCTACCTAATGCAGGCTGTTGTCGTTCTATGTTATTTTGAGAGCTCCTGGGTCAGTTGGATTCTGTACAGCTGTAGATCCAAGTCTTAACACAAAAATAGCCAAGTTGAAGCCTAGACAGATGATAAAAGCTATCAACATCGACCAGTCCCAATTGAATTACCCCATTAAATATTTGGACTTTGGATATTAATTATGATCTACTAATCGATCTATTAATAGCTATTTATGTTGATTTAAGTCGCTCCCAATTCAGTAGCTCCTAGATTGACTACCCATCAAAATATCTATTCAAAAGGATGATCCCATTATAAAGGTAACAAAAATGAACTGGATAATTATTACTTATAATAGCCGGATAATTTAAACGGGAGCTAGTCGCATTATTCATAACATCTGTCAAATATTTACACAAACCCGGCAACAGAGAAAATGAGTTGGCCCCCATGGTGAGAAGGGAATATCTACCTGTTCTCGAGAAGTCTAATTCTTTAGTCAAAGTTGACTTAACGAAACAAATGAATCATTGGTCTTTGTTGAATATCGGACGTTAATGGGGTCTCCAAATTAGATATGTTTATTTAACAAAAATATTTTAAACTACCTACTTCATTAATGGATTGATTGACATTTATTTTTTCGCTTTTAATAATTAAAGTAGCAAACTCCGATGTAATTGAGAAGTCAAACAGGTTGAAAATCGTTAGTACATTCAATATATTGGAATTTTTTTTTAAATATACGGTTTCGAGGATGATGGAAAGTGAAAATCTGCACCACTCAAAGGTTATATTTTTTTTATTAATTTAAAGTTATCTTAGAATTTTTTAATCAACATACGAATATACACTTTGTTATTTATAAGATGCGACATAGGGATTCCTGTACAAAACTGTCTAACGCGAGCTAACTTTTTTACCAAATAGCGTTCATAAATAGTATATTACGTAACGTGTGCGGAAAGTGACATTTTTCACACGAGTGGGAAGTATTGTCTCACGAGCGCAGCCGAGTGAGACAATCCCACGAGTGTGAAAAATCACTTTCGCACAAGTTATGTACACTATTTTTCCTACGACCACGCGATATACTTTTACCAAATTAGGCATGTATAATCTTGCTTTTTTATGTAGATGTGAGAGGTTTTACATATGTGTATTTGTGAATACTTTATATGGTTTTGATTACTTACCTTTGAAATTGGCCCAGAAAATTGTGATTTTTATGCAATGGAAAAAAGTACCTTTATAAAAAAGTTAGAATTAATATTTAACTTGTTGCCTACCTGTAGGAGATTGAAAGTATTAACTAGCTATTTTAAGGATTCATTGTTCAAATAATTGAAAACGGATATTTATTGTTCTAATAACATGAAAGTCCAATAGATGTCGATATAAACACATTTTATTTTGGAGAATAAATAAACTGTTGTGTATATTTCCTTAGCGCTTATAAGTATCTTGGACAAGAACCATAAGCTACAACAGTGGGATGGCAGAGCGGTCTAGGCATCCGTGGGCTCGATTTTTGACAAGCAGTAGGGTGGTTCGAGTCCGGGCTCGGTATTTTTTTTTTTAATTTTAAATGAAATAAATAGATTATATTATATTATTATATGGACAAATCAACTTAGGAAATAAGCATTTCACATATACATATTAATTTGCGGAGTAAAAAGACTAGCATTTCAACATTCAATTTGACAGCTTTTTTATCCGCACACGTACGGATAAGATTTTTTTCCGTACGCGTATGAATAAAGGTCACTTTCCTATGTGGTCGTAGGAAATAGTATATTACTTAACGTGTGCAGAAAGTGACATTTTTCACACGAGTGTGAAAAATCACTTTCGCACGAAGAATGTACAGTATTTTCCTACTATCACGTGATCATTTCACCAAATAATGTGTAATCAATATTTTACATAATAATACACAAAATGTTACAATTAAAGTCAACATAATTGATTTCAAAATTAACAATAACCATCAATAGTGACAAACATTCAAGTAGTTTGACCATATAATATAGGTAGGTTATTACAATTATTAATTGGTTGGATAATTATAGAAATTGGAAGTGAAATTATTATTGTTTATTATACTTCATACATACTTATCATGAATACCTTTCAAGATGATTACATTTTCCTACTAATATAACAGGTGATTTGGATTAGTTGGTACAACATCGGACTTCTGACGAAGAGTACGCGGGTTCGATCCTCGACCGTGCCCTAAATTTTTTTTAATCAAGAAAATGACAAAAATTCCACTTTTCAAATAGATCGCTTCAAATTTAGATATTACATAGGTAAATCTCATAGACTTATAATATAAAGGAGACTACATTGTTTACATTTTGAGGCGATCAATCATCATTCTATCTTTCAATTTTATCTCTCTCCCTCCAGATTGCGTCGTTGACAGATCTCCATAATTTTGAGAAAGTATTTCGAAATAATTCAGGTATATTTAAAGAACTGGAGAACACTGCTTTTATAATGCATATATTGAATAAAAACTTCCATAGACCATTCAATTTTCAATTGATTGATCCTTACATTACTAAATAATCACTAAACTTTGCAAATATTCCTAAATTAAAAACGAACAATAAGTACAAAACAGCGCTTTGGCAACACCCCATATGTTTTAGTACTTTATTGAATGACTAATAGCATTGACTAAAAAATAGCTATTTTTAGTCAATGCTAATAGTATACGCGTAGTTTTGCTATGTTGCCGAAGTGATATAGCTCTTTTAGTGCTTACTTTACTATTATAAGGTGTTTTTTTAGTAATTATTGTGGAAATTTTACTTTGTTTGGCCAACCATGGTAAATTCTTGTGTTGTCTGTAAGAAAGTGGAACATTTAAACCCAAATTTAACTTTTCATAGGTAGGTGAGGTTATCTTTTTAGTGGCGTGGCGTGGTATAAGTGTTTGTAAATATCAGAGGTGTAGAAGAAGGGTTTTGGTGTCTCTTGGTGTTAATCAAATAAACCACTACCAAATTAGTATACAAAATACATTATCTGAAAAATGTAAGACTCATTGTGAAAACCACATAGTATTTGTATTATTGTTGAAATCAAATATGACACCCAAACGAATAGCGGGCAGTCTAACATTCGGACAGGACAGTCTACTAGTACATCATAAGTTATCAAATTTTTATATTTTGTGTGCTTTTTATATATTTTTCATTTGTTCATATTTATATTAAAGTAAGAATATTTATATTGTTAATATCGTTTAAAAGTTGCGAAGTTTGAACTATTCAATCCAAATGTGAATGATTGACCTGATATCTAATGAAATGAATTCAATTTTCTTAAGCACCAGTAGTCACCAATGTTGGTATATGGTTTAGAGTACCTTGTACTAGGTATTATTTTAAAACTGGATAAATAAATATATTACTCTTTTATTTTGTTATTTTTTCACGTTCTAACTTGTTTA
>CAJUYI010007635.1:0-11876 GCA_910591695.1 Galerucella pusilla
ATAATACAAGCTTTTTCAAAATCTTCGTTTCTCAATACTAATAACATTATTCTTCCAAGAAGACTACCAGTGATACTAAAAATTTTATTTTTAAATAACAGACATGAAAATAATTGAAGATCGTGTCACGGGACACACGGTAAGAACTTTAGTTCCTTTTAAGCAATAATCAAATTTTTTTAATCAATAAATAAATACACAAATCAGTTAAGGGTAGCGAGCGGCCATATCTCATAAAATATTGTTCGTATAGATTGAGAAAAAAAAATTCATGAGAAATGTCGCCAAGAGAATTTGCTGGAAATTATTTTCGAGTTTGTCAAACGTCCGCTAGAGGGCGCAACAATGAACACTAAGTAGAAAAATGGGATTTTTAAAGAATTTTGCCTAATGAAAGTATATCGATGATATCATATTCATATTTACTGACTATTCACCTACACTTTTTGTTTAAAATGTTTTATTTTATCTATCAAAATAAAGCGGTGGGGGAAGTTTAATTTTTTTTTTAAACAAAGCAAGATTTCTCCGGTTTCGCTTAACTGATTTTAACAAATTTGGGCTCATATGAATGAGCATAATTTACACCACAAAACGCTTACTTGGTTTTGACTTTTTGACTTTCGTCTTCGCCGTTAGATGACGTTAACTGAAATGATAGCAAATTTTTGAGTTTTTTCAAACAAAACAAATGTAGTGGTATATCAATTTTTACATATTTTAACAGAGGATACATTTACTAAAATTTAATAGAAAAAATTACTCATCTACCTTTTTTTGAACCGTTGATTTTGAACGAAATATAATTTTATTACATTAAAAAATGGCACGCCACTGCTTTTTATCAAAATAAAAATCATTTTCGTAATCCCTTATTAGTTCCTTACAAAAAAACCTTCTGACTTTTTTTCGTTAGACAAACGGTTTTGGATTAAAAAAATCAAATAAATTTACATGGGGCGCCTATATCTCGAAACATGTAAACCTATGTTATTTTTTCAATCCAAAACCGTTTGTCTAACGAAAAAAAGTCAAGAGGTTTTTTTGTTAGCAACTAATAAGTGATTGCGAAAATGATTTTTATTTTGATAAAAAGCAGTGGCGTGCCATTTTTAATGTAATAAAATTATATTTTGTTCAATATCAACGGTTCAAAAAAAAGTAGATGATTAATTTTTTCCATTAAATTTTAGAAAAATGTAACTTCTTTTAAAATATGTAAAAATGAATATTCCATCACATTTGTTTTTTTTGAAAAAAAACTCAAAAATTTGCTACCATTTCAGTTAACTCCATCTAGCGGCGAAGACAAAAGTCAAAAGTCAAATAAGCGTTTTGTAGTGTAAATTATGCTCTTTCATATGAGCCCAAATTTGTTGAAATCGGTCAAACGAAACGGGAGAAATCTTGCTTTGTTTAAAAAAACAATTGAACTTCCCCCACCGCTTTATTTTGATAGATAGAATAAACATTTTAAACAAAAAGTGTAGGTGAATAGTCAGTAAATATGAAAATGAAATCATCGATATACTTTCATTAGGCAAAATTCTATAAAAATCCCATTTTTCTACTTAATGTTGGTTGTTACGCCCTCTAGCGGACGTTTGACAAACTCGAAAATAATTTCCAGCAATTTCTTTTGGCGACTTTTATCATGAATTTTTTTTTCTAAATCAATACGACCAATATTTTATGAGATATGGCCGCTCGCTACCTTTGACTGATCACGCGCTCAAGGCACATAACGTAACAACGTAACGTAACGGTCAGAACTTTTGCGTCGCGACCTCCCTCGCTTAAAGTAACGTAACGGTCAGAACTTTTGCGTCGCGACCTCCCTCGCTTAAAGTAACGTAACGGTCAGACCAACCAAACATAAAGAACTAAAGTTCTAAAAATAATTATGGTACTTACGTTATCTTATTAATCTTGTTGACGTTTTGGTTTTCCACTCTGTTATAAATGTCCCAAGCAATGTTTGCAAAATTTTCATTCAGACTTGAACCATTTTCAGGTCGGTTCAACACCATAATGTTTAAAACGACATCAATTAAATTATCTCTACCGGTGTGATCAAAACAAATCATATCCGACCATAATTTTGGTATGTATTCGACTGCCCCGTTTAAATCAACTTGTTTAAGAATCTCCTCCATTACACCCGGTTCTGGTACGTAAATATTTGGCACTAAAGTGTTATAAGTGTTCAACATGAATTCCTCTAGTGGAATGCTACGAGCCAAGAGGATACAGAAATGACGACTAAAAAAATACATAAATGTCAAATACTAATTTATTTTTTATAGGCCAGACGATAGGGGTAACGTCAATTTTCATTATTTTGTAAATTTTAGGAATCTTGAATTTACAAGAAAATATTTATATTGAGTACTGTAACTTTGATAAAACTGGAGTAATTTTAATGGGGTTTGCATAGAAATGTTGGGGAAGCTTCTAAGATCAAGAATATATAATTAAAAAATTAATTAATTTACATACATTTTTGGATTCAATGATTTTTTGTATTATAAGCAAAAATAGTAATTTTTATAGATTTGGGTGGGAATCTTCTTTATTTTTTCAAAATAAAATTCGATACTCCTGTAATATAAAGATTAATATTCAACGAACAGAATGTATATAGTGAAACAGTATAAAAGATATATAATTTTTGCTAGTCTTTATGCATAATAAGCTTGAAGGCAATTACAAAAAACTCTTTATTGGATATCTTATATTATGTTGAAATTTGAATCATAATCTTGACTATGTATAGATTAAAACATTTCTAATAGCGGAAACTTCGTCAAATTTAACGGCAAGCTGTTAATTTTTAAACACTTCTTATAGAATTGACCCTAATGTGAAATATAATTATAAAAAAGTTTATTCAAAAAAACCGAATGCTGAATATATATCGCGAAAAAATTCGGGATTAATTCTGGGACGGTTCTGAACTAGTTCAGGATTAGTTCGGGATTAATTCCGGAACGGTTCTGAACTAGTTCAGAATTAATCCCGAACTAGTTCAGAACCGTCCCAGAATTAGTTCAGAACCGTTCCAGAATTAATCCCGAACTAGTTCAGAACCGTTCCAGAATCCTGAACTAGTTCAGAACCGATTTTGGGAAAATTCCGATCTATTCAATTGAAAATATTTATTATATTCAACATTTACTAATCTTCTCATTTCGATATTATCAACAGATTTGTTTCAACAATGATGGGAATAACATTTTTATTTAGAAAAAAATATTTTTATCTTGTCTAATGATAAAAGTTTTGAGACCTAAAATCATGTAGAGGAAGGGAAAAATATATAGTTTCAACGTATACCTTTTTCCTATAAAAATATGTAAAAATTAATTTATTACATTTTATTTATTTTTTACAACCTCAACTGTTACCAAAGATTGAAAAAAAATTCTGATTTGTTGGCGACTATTTATATATTTTTAAATTTTCCCGCAATGACAGCCGGATGTCGGCCATTTTTGGCGTTTGACGTTGACTTTGACAGAGGAGGGATGGACAGGGAATTATGGCGTATAGATTGGGTGTGATGCTTCATGTACGATACGATTAGTCTAATTATTATGAAGTAAATATAAGATATTAAGTGTTAGTGTGTTTATTTATAAGCCTTCCGATCCTACAGATTGAATACTTATATTTTTTTCAACCGTGCAGCAGAGTCGCGCGGATGCGGAACACATACTTAGTTTACTGATTTTTTTACGGACAAACCATTGATCGGACGAAAAAAACGCCAGAGACCTTTTTTATTGCAAAATACTTTCTCTAGACGGTGGTATTTTTTATTCTTCTCCACCTTTATCCCAGCGCGAAATATGAAGGAATTTCGAAAAAAAAGTTTTTCAATTTGGGAAATCGATAGACTGGTAAACTTTTTTTCATATTAATCTACATACTTTAAGGTACTTATAAAAAAAACAGCCGTATTGCTAATTACTTGTACTTTTGGTCTAAAACGACCCCTACCAACTGACCTATTATTAATAAACTTACTAGTAAATTGATTCTTTATATGAATCACCAATTAAATCGTAATTTGATCCAAAATGTAACAGATTGTCAACTCTCCTGGCTAAATCAACGTCTTTTAAATGATTCCTACATATATCCATAGCTGTTACAAAAAAATTTGTGTCAGTAAGATCACGAATCGTGTGGTCTTTGTTTTCTACTTCAATCATTATATCGTGTAAAATTGTGCTAATTACACCTCCTAAAATAAGAAATTTTTCAATTAAAATAAACAAATTGTTAAATAGACGTACTTACTTTCTTTGCAAAATGTTATAAGCACATAATACCACGATCCTAGAGACGGTTCGACTCCCAATTTCTTAAATTCAGATAACACTTGCAAAACGTACTCTTTAATATTATTACTCCTACCCATTGTACTTAGAGAATGTAAAGTGGAATTTAACGTTCCTAAATTCGGTTTTACTCCTGCTGTATTCATATCGCTCAAGAGATTTATGATAAATGTCCATCTCATTTCGAAGCTTTCTTTAAGAAAATTAGAGACTTTGATGAGAGCATTGTAGGTGTTTGGTGTGAGGATTAAACCTTTGCTTTGGGCTTCTTCGTATAGTTTCAAAGCTCTGTCTGCTTGAAAATATTTACACATGCCTTGTATCATTGCTGAGTAAGTGTCTGCTGTTGGACTTTTTATGTTTTGGAAAAGTTCTTCTGCAAAACTTCCATCCCTAAAATAAAATAGGTTATATATTCAATACATCATTGATAATAAGAAATATTGTACTTACTTCCAAGTTTTTCTTTGCCTTTCTTTTGAATTGGCGCTTTGCTTAAACCACCGCTCTTCGATGAATTCATCAGATACAGTATCTTCACTGTTGAAATAACAAAGTAACTCTAACAACGCTTGTTGTGTTTCATTTGATACTTCTACTCCTTGTTTTTTCAATAACTGATAAATAAACTGAGCATCTAGCACTTGTAGATTATCAATTACTTTGTTTAATT
Source organism: Galerucella pusilla (assembly GCA_910591695.1). Taxonomy (NCBI): domain Eukaryota; kingdom Metazoa; phylum Arthropoda; class Insecta; order Coleoptera; family Chrysomelidae; genus Galerucella; species Galerucella pusilla. Next base: position 5,020 of record CAJUYI010007635.1, read on the forward strand.
CTTCTTCTGACACTGGTGTATCTTCAGTATAAACTAATTTTGGTAAAAAAGAGGGTATGATGGGGTCCATTTCTCTGTGATTGAATAAATCAGCATGTTCTTTTCTAATCCAATGGGCTGCTTTGCGACCTGCTTCTTGAGCCATGGCATATGTTCTTTTAGCCACATTGGACATGGGAATTAAATATGGGTCATCGTGGTATTTGAAATGAGCAGCTGTCGGATCCCTAGTTATTGTACTTTCTAAAGCTCTTAATATATCTGTAGGTCCTCGATGTATTCTTCTGGGTATTTCTATTTTCTCTTCAGTGGCATTAGAGCTTAATCCACGGACTACTAACTTACTGATTGAATTTATATGATGTACGGTATTCCTAAAATATATTTAAGACATTATAAACTATTAACCGAGATATTTTAAACAATTTTTATTTTGATGTACAGAAATACATTTTGTCATACTTTGTAAGACATACTGATGAAAGCTTCATGTTAACAAATTTAATGAATTAGTATTTATTTAATTAATATTTGTTTAAATAGTTCTATTTGGAACACACTAATTACATACATAACCTAACTTTGTTGATAGGTAGCGAGATTTGACATTCGATTTTGTCGCCATCTAGCCAATCATACTGTAAATTGATTAAAGTTTTCTTCTTTGTACTGTGATGGAAATCGAAGGAAACTTCGGTAAGGCTGGGTGACATTTGAGAATAGTACTATAACCTGGTTGATAGATGGCGTTGTACGAAACCCCTGTATGCTATGCAACCAACTATATCTGTTGATGTAGCAGATGAAAAATTTTGCATACGGAGTAGGATTTCATCTTGCTAGTTGCAAAGGTAGTCCCAATATAAAGGTATCATGAGAATCAAAGTGAAATACATTTTTATAGGGTAAATAAAACTCAAAACTGGGTGTTTTCATTATATTTATATTCATATAAATTTTGCCCGAATGTTGTAAATGCCATTACGAGATATTGCGAACATTAATTTGACCGGAAAAGTCAAATATCTATATCACAAATGGTTCTTTACACCATCCGTTTAATAACATTTAAATAGTTTACAGAAACTTAATACAAAAGTGCCTTAAACATATTATTAATTACCTAAAAGATACAAATCACAGTAAAATAAATTTTAATTATGGGAATGTTTCAATATTATTTAATATCGTCTTACCGTGTTTACCCCCTTTATAATAAATGGAACATACCCAGACTAAAGCAGTTAATCTTTAGTTCATTTTCCACGTTGCGGCAAAAAAATCGCAGCGACTTGTTGCTGGGACAAATCGCTGCGAGAAAAAGTACAATCAGCATATCGATATAGTTTGTTGCTGCGACCAGGGTAGGGGATCTCTGAAGCAGCGAGGGTGCTGCCACATAGGGAGTCCCGTCAGTACTAAAATTTCTAATTTAGTGAGAACTTTAACGCCGTTAGTGTTAGTTGCAGATTCTTCCACATATATCAGCGCTGACATCCCAACGTGTTATCTATGATCCTAACCTGACAACTGCCTGACATGTATCGTCAGTTTGTCCAGTTTTCTGTTTTTAAAAACTATTTGGCTCATTTGTGTGTGTGTGTGTGTGTGTGTGTGTGTGTTGTGTATTCGTAGCTGGTTTTTATCGGAAATAGTGGGACTTTTATTTTAAGAGACAATGTCGAGAATATGTTTTGTGACAGACTGTAATGTGAGGTGCACCCGGTAAGCTCTATCTTTATAAAAAACATGTTTCATCAAATGAAAAGTGACAGAAGTAGTTATTCTTCCATACAGCTTTGAACTTTCAAGCATTGTCATTGAAATATGTAAAAAAACGTTTCATTTATTTTATACTTTTTTTTATTCAATAAAATATATGAACTTGATGATTATTGCTTTATTTTACTCACTTATTCAGGCATTATATGGTCCATTTTTTGAAATTTTATTCAATTTTACTTGACTATTTGATTGTTATCATTGTAATATCAATCTAATGTTGAGTAACTTCAAATGAAATATCAAAAAATGGACCATAAATGTCATTTTGCAATAAAAGTAAAATTACAGTAATCTTAAATATGCCGCTAAAAACTGTAAAATATCAGGAAACTTCTTTTTCGGCTGTTAGCAAAGTTCACAACCATCTTATTTGTGTTAGAGGTACTGACGGGACACTCAAGGTGGCGCCACCCGTAAAAATAGAGGGCGCCACGGGTCAGTTTCCCATCTATAAGTATTTTTTTATCTATGGCTGAGACTCATCCAGGCCTAGGGGAAACGCAACGTGTTGCCAACTTGATTGACAGTGACAGGAATAGAAATTTTGGGTTGGTGCGACAAAATCCACCAGAAAAGTTACCAAGTCGCTGCGACTTCTCGCTCGGAAATAGAGCAAGTTCTAATTCGCGCCCAACGATACAAAATTTCAAGTTGCATGCAACTTTTTTGAGTTGCAGCGTCAACTCGCACGTGGAAAATGGACTTTAGATCATTCTCCATCTGCATTAAACCGCAGGCGGAAAAATTAAAAACCAACTTTTATATGTACAGTGTGTCCACGGATGGAGTATCCTATAGATGGAAAATTTTTAAATATCAATTTAGTGAAAAATGTTATTTTTGATAAAAAGTTTTGCTTGTTCCGAAACCCCATAAAATGAAATAAAATTCAAGTTTTTCAAAACCCATCTCATTTTATTGCCGGTTTTGTGAAAACCTGAAGACATATTTTTTGACATTTCTTCACATATTGGCTAATATCTCGGGAACCTTAAGGTTTGCAAGGTTCTAGTCTACGCCATTCGATTCAGAATTGAATTTTCTATAAAATAGGAATTTTGAAAATTATGAGTCTTCGCGAATTAGTAAAGTTTCGGTGTGGACTTGGAAAATTTTTCAAAACTTGAAAATTTTAAAATCCATATCCAAGGTTTTTCGATGTGGAAAATTCCTTTTTTTATAGAAAATTCAATTTTGAATCGAATGGCGTAGACTAGAACCTTGTAAACCTCAAGGTTCCCGAGATATTAGCCAAAATGTGAAAAAATGTCAAAAAGTCAGACTCCAAGTTTTCATAAAACTGGCAATAAAATGAGACGGGTTTTGAAAAACTTGAATTTTATTTCATTTTATGAAGTTTCAGAACAAGCAAAACTTTCTATCAAGAATAACATTTTTCACTAAATTAATATTTAAAAATGTTTCATTCCATCCGTGTACTGTATGAGAAAATTACGATATTAAAATTGCACTTTTTAAAGTCTTTTTTTAGTGAAAAGCTGCGTCGATTCAACGTCAAAGTTTAAATAAATAAATAGTTTAATTCCAATTTACAGCCTTTTAAAAAACAATAATTAAAAAAATAAGTGATAATTAGGTGAAGAATAAATATATGCATATAAAACTATCTCAAACTATCCAACGAGTTTCCTAATTTCAAGAAACTCCCTGCTAAGTTTTTTTTATCTAAAATGCCCTTTTACCATTTATTTATACCTAATCAGTCTTTAGCTAGAAGATATGACATTCATACTTGATATGCTATATCCGTATTGCAACTGGTCTCACTTAAATCATCTTCGTCGGCGAATTTAATATTTTCCAAGCTCAATCCTTTCTCGATCGTTTCTTTTTCGATGTCCTCTTTAAGTAATTTCGGAGACACCTTTAATTTTTTCGAAAGATCCTCAAGCTGCGTTTCCGATATTTTTTTATGCACCAACGGTTCCACTTCCGATAAAAATTTGTTGTCGATATCTTGCGACCGGTTTTTCGATTTTAGTACGGGGGATTGTTGGTGTTTTGGAATTTTCGTTAAAAGAACGGTATCCTCTTCGGGGGATTCGGTGTTGCTACCGGGATCCACGTATTCACGCACTTCTTCCATTTCGTGATATTCCGATTTTTCGTATTCCGGGAGGATTTCTCCGGTTTCGTCTAACGGTGGTATCCAAACTAAAAAGGCAGGGTCCATTCCTAACAATAATAATTTTTTTAAAAACAATTTTTTTTAATATAAATTTCTACTACCTAAATAAGAACCAGGAGCAGCTCCTGCATTGACAACGTTGTAATCGTAATAATCCATCTCTAAATCGATATCTTGGGCCGATATCGAAAAATCCGATCCAGTTGGCACCAACATAAGTTTCTCTCGATTCTTTTTTTCTTTCGTTTCTTTCATCGACGTGCTTTTGATTGTTGCTTTGTGTACCAATGTACCAGCTGAAGAATAGCAACCCTGTAAACAAATTTTACAGTAAAATATAGTGGTTGAACAAAAATTTACGGCTTGTGTATGGAATTTAAGTTTATTCAGACTAAGTAGAGAGGGAATCATTAAAAAAACCACCTCCTCACTTCTTAGAAATCAGCCTGGGACATGCCATAAGACGGTATGATGAAAAAGTATAACTTTTCGTTGCGGTATTAAGCATCATCTGTCAGAACTAAGATCTCAAACCCGGGACCTTTTTAATAAAGCAAAACTCACCGGAGACTGGCAGAGATACACCAAGTACAAGGAAATTAGAAAAGCTAAAAGAAATAGCTTCAGAAAATTCTGCTGCGGCAAGACTTTACAAAGTTATGGCGAAAAGTAGGATCAACACAGATATGGCTTTGAGGAAGCCAGATGGTGAATACACCGAAAATGAGGGAGAAAGAGTTCGACTCTTACTAGAAACTCTCATTTTCCTGGGAGTACCCCAAATAGGGGAGATGATCCTCTCGAAGTTCACAATAGACCTTCGAGAGAATGTATTACAATGGCCAAATACATTTGTAGTAACGATATGTTGAAATGGGCCATCAACACTTTTTCACCTTTCAAGGCACCAGGAGCAGATGGAATTTTCCTAGCATTGCTCCAGAAAGGACAAGACGAAATTCTACCGCATCTGGTTAGAATTAGTCGAAGCAGCTTAGAACTGGGTTATATACCTGAAGCATGGAGAAGGGCAATAGTAAACTTTATTCCAAAAACTGCAAATGGGACACAACAAACCCCAAATCCTTCAGACCAATTAGTCTAACATCGTTTGTACTCAAAACGATGGAAAAGGATATTGATAACCATATTAGAACGGAAATCCTAGAGAGACTAGGCAGATCTACGGAGACTGCACAGGTACAACTGACGGAGGATATCCGAGGTGCTCTAGACAACCAAGAAACTGTAGTATGTGCATTTTTTGACATAGAGGGAGCTTTTCACAATACTCCACATGAGGCTGTCAAAAGAGCATTAAACAGAAGAGGTGTAGACAGCACAACATTCAAATAGATGTCGGATCTGCTCACCACAAGAGTAGCAGTGACGATGACAAGCAAAGACATTGTCTCCATCTGCACTACCAGAGGATGCCCACAGGGATGAGTAGCATCCCCATTAATGTGGAGTCTGACGGTTGACGAACTCCTGTGTGGTTTGACGGATCTCGGAGTATCCTGCCAAGGATATGCCAACGATTTTGTCATAACAGCCAGGGAGAAATTCGAAAACACCATTTGTGATATTGTACAAAATGGTCTGAGCTATACAAATAGCTGGTGTAGGCAAGTGGGACTTTCATCCACATAGTTTCCAACTGCACAGCACTTCAGAACCATAGAGCACAGCACCTGGGAGATAACTGGATAGAAGAGGAACATTTACCTAAGTTGAAGCCTGCAGACATCCTAAAATTTCTCCGGGAAATAGGACTAAAGGAACTACTAGTTTCTGAGACTCTCCTCAGAAACTGAGTAGAAGTAAGGGGGCACAATAGATCTTCTAGGTGAATGTCACCCTAATATACATACATACATGGAATCTAAAGTTTTCATTATATTTATTCTTTGAAAAAGTATCATTTTTTTAAGCTAATCGGGTGAAAGTATGTGCTCGATATGTGCAAATAATCAAAAAAATTGATCAATACCGAAAGATCTTTGTAATTTTCGTTCATTAAACAAGCAAAATGAATAACACACTATCCCAGCCAACATCCCAGAAACTATTTAATTCTAAAACGAACTTACGCCCATTATGTTTGTTCCCGTAGCAAGTTCCTAACTGTTATGGACATGTTACGGACATATTGAGACTGCGCAGTATCAGAGTTCAGGCTCTGCTGGAACGCCTTTTTGATACTGCGCAGACTCAATATGTCCATAACAGTTAGGAACTTGCTACGGGAACAAACCTAATATTTATCAATTTTAATAACAGGGAAATTTGACAGCTAGAATATTTAAAAAAAAGACACTAATATTATTAAAAATTTGTTACCGGTGCAATATAGTGACTCTAAAAGGTGCTAAAAAAAGGAATTGGAAAATACTTCACCGGGTCGCTTGAAGAATGTATTTTTGATATCAGGCTCACATTGGTTAGTGTGACGTTGCTAATAGTGCTCGGTCGTCTGGATACCGCGTCTCTGGAATATTCTTTATATCTCCCATCCTTTTCATCGGACTTATCCTTGTCACTATCGATAGTCGAAGATCTCTTCAAAGTCGATAATGATTGACAGGAATTGGCCAAACTCGTTGAAATTGTCGGTTCTTCGATTTCGCTGACTGGTACGGTAGTTGTTTCGAGTTGAGTCAACGTAGTTGTACTGCCTATACTCAGGGATTCTTCTTTTCTATAATAGAAATATAGATGACTATTGGTAAAGGCCATGTTTCGCGACAAGTGACAGTTGAATCTTCCTATAATAAAATATGCTTCACTGTTCATTATTATATGTGACAGTTAGTAAAGGCCATGTTTCGTGACAAGTGACAGTTGACTTACGCTAAGGTGACTTCCTATAATAGAAATATAAATGACTATTGGTAAAGGCCATGTTTCGTGACAAGTGACA